>JAECUM010037325.1:0-23861 GCA_016617855.1 Megalonaias nervosa
GCTGTGCACCCCCTTGTTGTTAAAGGTGAATATCGATTCCTTATGTGTGTAAGTTCTTTATTAGGACTCGCCTTTTGGCTTGGCAGTTGTTGCCATAGTCCTGCCTCTCTTGTTGTTGCTAGTGCCCTTATGTGTCCTTTTGTGTCTTGGTATTTTAGTTAAGATTTGCCCGTTAGTTGGTCCTTGTGCCATAGTCTTATTTCCCTAGTTGAATCTGATGTTCAATGGTATTTCTGGCTCCCTCGTTGTTGCGTTTGGTTTTCAATTCTTTGTGATTTCAGGGCTTGCTTTTTAGCTGGCGTTTTGTCTTAGTCCTTTTGTGCTTGCATGTTGTTTTACTTACCTTGTGTCCAGCTTAATCCTGTTGTTGTCATTGTTATGATGTCTAGTAGTCCTGGTTCTCTCGTCGTTACCATTGGATTTCGATTCCTTATGCCTTTTAGGTTGGTTTGGGGACTTGTTTTTTAGCTGGCGTTTTGCCATAGTCCCCTTTTTAGTCCTGGTCCTGTTGTTGGTATATTGTCTGGTAGATAAGTGTATTAGGATTAATTGTCAATTGTTAAGTCTAGTTAATAGGTTAGTAGGATAAGTGGGTGCTGGCGTGTTGGACGGCTGGTAGTGCTTGTCTCTGAACCGTGGGTCTAGGCTCATTGTCATAGTCCTGGTTTATTGTGTTGCTGGTGTTTTCCTTTTTGTTTATATGTGGCCAGACTGGAGACTGCCTCGCTTTATATGGTTCAAACGCGGACGCGATAGAAAACATCCCTACTAGGGTTTTTGTTGAGTCGAAACATTTTGATAGCTAATATAATGGTGAGGGATAGAGAGAAGTCAAAGAGCATATAGTCACAGTCTTTTTTTTAAAACAAATGACACATTTTTTCAAAACAACGTTTTTATTAAACAAACAATTAACTAACAATTAACAATAACATCAAACAAACATTTTTTGACAAGGTTGACAACGTTGTGAAATCATGCGAGATTTCCACTGATGGAAGTCATGAGGCCATTGATGTACACTACGTTTCCTAGCTAAAGACAAAAGATAGCCATAATGGTCACAAAACCATCGATCTACTTTCTCATCGTTTCTAGAAGAGTTACGATCAAAATAAGTCACTAAATGTTCTAAAGGATATCCAAGACTGCGTTGAAGAAGAAAATACACACAATATTGTCCACACAACATGGAATCCGTGCCTTGTAATTTCACATTATTGTATCGTGTCGTCTGGACATTTCTTCTCATAAAGTCGATGATGTCGTCTTCCAAAGGGGGTAATCCATACAAATCAAAATACTCCACACAATCCTCTTGAGGAAAGTCGACGGCGACCCAGTGGGTTCCTGGGAGATGACTGTCGTCCGTGTTGATGACATAAGCTTGATGGTCTTGAGATTTGCGATGAGGTAGTTCATCTTTAGCGCACACGCCAGTATTCCAAGAAGCAGTGTACGAACTGTTGTTCAAAAGGTAATAAAGTTCCCAGGTATCCATTTTTTGTTTTGTTGTTTTTTTTGGGGGGGGGGTTTTCACAGGTAATGGTAAGTCATCAATTCAATTCTGACCTTTTGTTTGAAAATCTCTGTCAAGTAACCGTTTCTTCGCTTCATCTCCGTACTTTGGGCTAAGAGAGCCTCGATGCGATAGATCTCCAGAGTAGTCATGGGAGGGCAGGAATGATCACGCAAGCCTTTATACCACTCATGCAACACTGCTTCTTCCGAGATGAGACTCCAAGCATCGTCCAGATACTCGTCCAATTTTTCTTCTTGACTCATCATCAGACATTTATCGTGTTGAATTTGACTGGGATGATCGTTTTGACATCCATAGCAAAATTTCTTGGTCAATTCCGCAATTTTATCCGCCATGTGTTTGGCAAAACAGGACACTAAATGTTGTTCTTGTTCTGGCCATCTGGACTTGACCACTACGACCTCTTCGACTTTGTCTTCGGGTTCTGCTTTCACGGTATCCTCGCATTCCATTTCCAAAGATTCTCTAACGTTCAAAGAGGAATAAGTGCCTTCCATAATTTCTAATAGTGTAGAATGACTTCTCTCAAACTGTTGATTTCTATGGTATTATCGAATTCAGCATACAAGATGACGTTCAACGTCTTGGTGAGAGCGTCTGCAAACTGAAGTTCCACACGCAGTTGACCGGAGTTTATAGGGTGGAAATGTCCCTCGTCGCTACCTTGGTCTGGAGTGAAATCAAAGGCCCACAAAGTGTAACCTCCAACATAATCTTCGTACGAAATACCGTGACTGGTGTTGGTTCGTAGTTGTCCGGCAGCTTCGTACAGTGACAAGTACGATCTCAAGTAATTCTTCTGGGCAAAGTTAGATTCGAAGGGTCTGGTACACAAGGTCTTGCCATCGCAACTGACCTCGATCTTGGACACTCTGTAGTGCTTAAACTGGAAAGGATTTTGATCGTGGGCTCCGTTGAGGGCTGCATTACTGACGATACCAACGATTAAACGTTTGGGTAACTGTCCTTGGAACAGATGATCTTTGATCTTGGATCGGAGTCCAGCAGCAATGGTGAAAGTTTTCACTTCTACGCGTCGTATCGGATACTTGGCGGTCGTTCAGCTCAATGTGTGACTGATGTCGTTTCCCGCTTTAGGTAACACTTCTAAGCTGCGCATGTAAAGTCTGGCTTCTTCGATGATGGTTTTGTATTTGTTGGCATGAGCCATCAAATGGAAAGCGACACTGCTGCGATGTAGTCTCAGACGAATATCCACTCCGTTCAGCA
Source organism: Megalonaias nervosa (assembly GCA_016617855.1). Lineage (NCBI taxonomy): Eukaryota > Metazoa > Mollusca > Bivalvia > Unionida > Unionidae > Megalonaias > Megalonaias nervosa. The sequence continues at coordinate 2,774 of JAECUM010037325.1, forward strand.
AATACTTGTCTTGCAACCACATGTCCAAATGCAAACGATCCATCAGTTCTAAACTACGTCCTTGCAGGATTTTCTTTCGACGGTTGTTAAAGCCCACATTGTGAGGATTGTCATCTGCTGTCAGGGCTGTGTCGTTAAACGTGTCCTCACCTGCTATGTCAGGTTTCCATACCAGATGAGTGTTCTTGGCCTCTTTTCCATACGTCAAGAGATTTTCCAGGTACTCTCGGTAAGGGTCAGTATCCATGCTACTGCTGACCAGTTTGTTATTCAAGTACAAATCCACTTTGCTGAACAAGGAATGCATGAACTTGTTGACGGGAGCTACTCTGGCATCGGCTCCCAGATTGGTGTTGTCCGTTTCGATCACTTTCAGTTTCAGGTACAAGTAACTGCTATTCAGATCGATGTAATCTTCGGGATGTCCTTTGATTTCAATCTCGATGGGAGCTGAATCCGTCAAAGAGGAGACGGGATGAAATTCGACCCATTGGGATTCTTGCATCGTCATCATGGTGGGTGGCATGGCAAACAGATCCAGTTCCGACTTGGAACAGACGCAAGACTCTCGGTGCATCATTTTCTCTGATTTAATAATCGACCTTAATAATTTAATAGATTTAATAATCTAGTCGACCTTCCGGACCTGTTTGCAAATTTCTTCCGTGACAAAGTACAAACCATCAGAGATAAACTTGACAACACAATTTCAGTTGACTCGTCGTCACCATACAGTTGCGATACAGAATTTCAGCGGCAACCGTTGGCAGCATTTGAACCTGTCTCTATGGATTTAGTACGTACAATCGTGATGAAGAGTGCACCAAAGTCATGTGAACTTGATCCGATTCCGACGTCACTGCTGCTAGAGTGCTTAGATCCAATATTGCCTGCACTAACTGATGTTATTAATACCTCTCTCTCATCTGGGGAATTCCCATCATTTTACAAAACTGCCATTGTAAAGCCTCTGCTGAAGAAACCAACACTCGACCATAATGATTTAAAGAACTACCGCCCAGTTTCTAATCTCCAATTCATGTCAAAAATCTTAGAAAAAGTTGTTCTATCCCAACTTGTATCTCATCTGAATTCAAACAGTCTTTTTAGCAATGTACAGTCTGCATATCGCCCTTGCCACAGTACTGAAACTACTCTTCTGAAAGTAGTTAATGACCTTCTCTCTGCTTTGGATAGCGGAAAGATTACAGTCCTCACTCTTCTTGACTTGTCTGCAGCATTTGACACTATAGACCATGATATATTATTTCACCGTCTCCAGCATGTATTTGGCATTCATGATACGGCCTTACTATGGTTCAAGTCCTACTTGGTCAACAGGACACAAATTGTGTCCGCAAATGGTATACACTCCAGCCCAGTTGATGTATGCTGTGGTGTTCCACAGGGGTCTGTTCTTGGACCTGTTCTCTTCATTCTATATACTCAGCCACTCTCAAGTGTCATAGATCATCATCCAGTGTCTCACCAATTGTATGCTGATGACACCCAAATATACAAATCTAGCCATCCAACTGAAGTTGAAGCTACCATCGAAGGCGTAGAGAGGTGCATTTCCGATGTGAAATCATGGATGACATGTAACAAGCTGCAGATGAATAATGATAAAACTGAAGCCATTCTGATTACAACACAAAGACTTTCTCATTCACATCCTTTACCTCAGACAATAAATATCAGTAACACCAACATTAAATTCACGCAGTCAGTACGAAACCTCGGTGTTACTCTCGACAGTACTCTCTCATTGCACAAACATGTCATGAACATATGCAAGGCTGCATATCTTGAACTAAGACGCATCAGCTCCATTCGCAAGTATCTTTCAGTTGATGCCACCAAAACACTTGTGTGTTCCTTAATACTTTCAAGACTGGACTATTGTAACTCAATTCTGTCTGGTTCGTCTCAATATCTACTCCAGAAACTTCAAAAAGTTCAAAATACAGCTGCTCGAATCATCCTTAGAGTACCACGATCAGAGCATGCCTCTCCCCTGCTCTGTACCCTACACTGGCTATCCATATGATCCAGAATTAAACACAAAATTTGTTCTCTGTGCCACGTTTCACTGACGGGCTCCAGTCCAACATACCTATCTGACCTCACCCATGTGTACACACCTGCAAGATACTTACGCTCCTCTTCTGACACTCGTATTCTCATTATTCCCACTATGAAAATGAAATCATATGGACAACGCTCTTTTGCATACCAGGGCCCAGCAATGTGGAACGAATTGCCCACTGCACTTAGACACAAAAACACAGTGATCTCATTCAAGAGCGCTCTTAAAACTCACCTATTTCAACTGCAAGAACAGACTTAAAGACCTAATAATGTATCCTTACCTTAAATATTTACAGCATGTTTTCTGTTTCTAATTTCGTGGTGTTTGTTTTTATTTTTGTAATCATATCATTATATATGTTTTTTAAGAGTTGTCAAATGTTGTAAAGCGCTTAGAGCTTCTAAAGATTAGGCCCTCTACAAAGTCCTCATTATTATTATTATTATTATTATTATTATTATTATTATTATTATTATTATTATTATTAATCAAAAACGTCTAAGTCTCCGACGGTTTTTCTTTTCTTAGTCTTTCTAGCTCTGGGGGTGTGAAGTCCTCTGAAGGGGTGTTTTCGTCGTCTTTTTCTGCCTTGTCCTTGCTGTGGTGTCAGGGAAGTAAGACATTTTTGCCTGCTCTCAAGAAAGCTTCTTTAGGATTTTGTTTGTCAATGATGACATTTTGGAGAAATTCTTTACCTTGCGTCAACGCGGCATCTTTCATGGCGTGCACTCCCCGTGTCACCATCGGTTTCAAAACGGGAGCCACCGAACGAAAGGCTGATTTTAGCATATCTCCTAAACCATGTCCTCGCTGTCGAGCGACTCCTTGGTACACAGGATACATGACTGACAAGGGGTTAGAGTAATCGTTTTCGAAAATGGAGTTTCACTGTGACTTTCCCTTTGGTGAATGGAATATTTTGTCCAAGATCTCCTTTTATAGTAATGTTGACAGTGCTGAAATACGACTTACTGACGGGAAAATAGTGAGGATATACAAATTCGCGGTGAACATGATAGATGTTTCCACCTTCCTCGTCAGCGTTCGTGGCAGAATTCACTTTGAAAGGAATGACACTCAGTAACGGTACTCAGGTTTGTCCAACCATGTTGTACTCCGCCACATCGGAGTATACAAAGATCAAATTCAGTCCTTGGTTCATTTCTACAGGGAATCTAAAATATTTCGCAAAATCCGAGTTACTGGACACGGCTGGTATTTCATTTCTAATCTTGATCAACTTGAGGTCTCCACCCAAAATGTCATACAATTCAGGACAAAATGTAATGGCCAATACTTTGTCCTCTGAAAATATGATTAATAGGCGAAGAGCTATATTGTGATATTCGATCGTGACATTTTTTCTGGTTTTCTCCAAGACTTTGCCAAACACGGTATTGAACTTGTCAGCAATGGCGTTCACCAAACGTTGACCACTAAAATAAGAGCCTGAGGGAATTTTCAACCGATAAGTGGTCCGTTTAGTTTTGGAGTCTAGTGATTTCATAGAGTCACCTACACTGGCGCGTTCATCCAAGTGTTGTTGCAATTGCTCGTCATGAACTTCTACCGTAAAAGTGTTTGATTTTCGACAATGTTTTTGATTTGTGTAGGGTGAATCATTTCCACCAAAGCCTTCATGATCCAATTGGATGGCCTGAGGTAATTTGGCCGTGTAACAGCATAAGGTGTTATTGGGAAACACCTCCATGGAACTGTCACTGGGTAACGTTAAGTAAAATTGGTTGTTCATAATTCCAGAGTTCTAGTGTCTGAGGGGTCGCTGGAAGTCAGAGGAGTGTCTAAAAGAGGATTGTTATGGTAACTGTAGAAAGGGGAACTGACGTTGGAAACAAGACTCCCGTTGTTGTTCTCGTTAGAGGAATATTTCAGAGACGGATTGGGAAGAAGGTAACCGATGCAACTGCTGAGTAAAATGGTCCACAATTGTTTGTCTCCTTGTTGCAAACTCAAATTGGCAATGGCAACACCAATTACACAATACACCACAAAGATCTGGCAGAAAAAGACGATTTGCGTTGTAGGCACACGTTCTCCACACCACACCCACAAGGGTTGCTTTTGTAAATCTTGCAGAGAAGAACTGGGGGAAGGTGTGGCCACCGGAATAGCTGAGGCTGTGTTGAAGGGCATGATCGTCACATCTTTTTATAGTCGATGATTTGCGAAGCGTCGATCCAAGAGTCATAACTGGGAGGATATCCTTTCCAACGTACTTTGACTTCTTTGACACGTCGTTTTCCCACTTTTCGGGTTCTTCGATCGAGAACGCTTTCGATCACGTACACGTCGTCTTCTTTTTTGATCTCACGTTGTAACTGGGGCAAGTAAAACGTTCCTTTTAACACTTCCCCGTTCATGTCTTCCAATTTATAGACGGGAGGATAACGGCCACGCACACGTTCAGTGACACGAAACAATTCTGTGGTCCAGTTGGGTAAGTAACCTTTGTCCAAAGTGCGTTTGGTTTTGCCAATGCGCATCCAATGTCCTTCTGCCAACACTCCACCTTTCTTGGGGACGGTCACTGTCGGGGACGTACCAAACGGGCGTTCGAAGACGGTCACTTCGTTGTCGGGAGTCACTTCTTGGGGGTGGGGGGCACTTCCGATGCTCCGATGGTAAGATTGGTTGTACGACTGGACTAGGTGCGGCAAGACGTCGATGTACTGGAGAGTGTGTTGATGCGTAAAATATTTCCACATGCGTTCTTTCAAGGTGCGTTGAAAACGTTCCACGAAGCTAGCTTTGGTTTCGGGATTCTCGGTGGTGAATAAATGAATGTCACGTTTCTTCAATTCTTTTTGGAAAGCTTGTTTCAGAAATTCGATGCCTTTGTCGGTTTGCCATCGAAGAGGGTGATGACCACTTTGTTCAACACCAGTTGCAGGGCTCGCACTAACTTACTGCTCGATTTGGAAGTCAATGGCACGACCCAAGCAAATTTGGAAAAGACGTCAATGACACAAAACAAATATTTGTAGCCACGGTTGTAGGTTACCAAATTAGAGACATCGGCTAAATCGGCTTGCCATTGATGATCGATACCCTCCACTCGGGTGCGACTTCTGGAAAATTTTCGTCGAATGGGTTTGTGTAAGGTGTACGTGGCTTGTTCTTGTAACCAACGTTGCACTTGAGGTAAACTGACACTTTTCAGTCGAGTTTTGGCAGCACGATACAATTTCTGAACTCCTCCGTAATCTGCAGGATGGGATGGATTGTAGTAAATGCTGGCTAACACCTTCTCCATATTTTTTATAAATGATCCGCTCTTTGCTGATGATACTCTGAATGGGACGAGGGTGTGGTTTAGAAACGGCTTTACGTGTCCGATGTGCCACGGGAGTAGAAGTTGAAGGTAGTGGTGGTGGTGGTGGTGGTGGTGGTACTGGAATGGCTTTGGTCTTCTTTTCTTCATTTACTTCTGGTTTCCCTTCTTTCCTTTTGACTTCTGTCGAAGGAGGAGTGGACATCATCCTTTTAACCGAAGCTTTAAGTTCTTCTCGTTGGGGTGTAGGGGAAGGGGTCAACAAGGACGCTGCAATCTTGCTAGGGATGGGAGCTGCTGACTGTGTTTGAAAGACTTCTCTTGCCTCTTCTTCCTCAGACATCCGTGGGACTGCATCTGTCTTGATCGCTGGGGGTAGTGGTGGTGGTGAACTTTTCATCAGTGTCTTAAAATCTTTCAGAGTGGTTAGAGTTGTTTCGTCTAAAGCTTTCTGGTGAAAGAGTTGCAGTCGTTACAACAATTGACCGTACCGTTGCGATTTTTCCGTTTCTGACAAATCGCCGCGATCCATCACTGATTGCAATTCGTGTTGTAACTGGGACATCTCTGTCAAATGAGGATTGGGAGGTAAATGTGAGGTCCGTTGTTCTTGCCAACGATGGTAATCCATCCATCGTTTGTAAGGCATTAAAGCCAGTTTTCGTCCTTCCATTGGATTTCAAGTATCACGTCTGAGATCTTTTGACACCAGAGGTCCCTTTTATCTTCTTGACATTTTACATTGGAGCTATGGCGGGTAACATTTTTCCCAACATACCCAACATAGGTCTCGCTATTACATTATCAAGAAGCCCCATCAGGGGTAAAAATCCGCCGCGTTGCACCAGCATCTTTTCTTTTGACGAATGGGTATTTTCTTTTGGACCATTTGGCAAAGAACGTATCGATGTTTGGCAAAGAATGTTTTCTGGCGTTTAGTCAAAGGTATCATTACTTTCAAGACATTCAGACAACATTCGCTCACGGTATCGATGACGTCTTTGGAGGCGGTTTGAACGAGTTTTTTTTTCTCGCATGGGTGGAGAAGTTTTGGACAGGACGGACAACATGTCCCAATGTTTTACTAAACGAGGAGGCAGTCCTTTCCTTTTCTTTCCTTTGGGGGTAGAAGAGGGGTGTCTTTTGGTGGGTGACATCTTTCTTGGTTGGTTCGTTGCTTCCGGGGCACACACCAAAAACTACACTAACGTCGATGACTTGTCATACGGCCTTTTATCCATTTTTTGTACTATCGCTTCGTCATAAAGATGACAATTTGTTTTCCAAAATCGCCAAAGAATCCTCCTCTTTGGTGGCTTCTCGTTTTCTTTGGACGAGTGTGTCTTTTCAGGGACAGACGTCGATGTTTGGCTAAGCGTTTTATCGGATAACGTGTCTCTCCTTTTCTTTTTCCTTTTACTTTCAGGACAGAAGAACGACGATGAGAGGACATCTGTGGGGCACAAAAATACACTGAAGTCCATGGTTCGACATGCATCCTTTTATCTTATTTTTTCTTTTGGAGCTTGTCCTCTAACTTTTTGCGAAATTATCTACTAACTTATCCATTAATAAGAAAAATCCTCCCCTTTGGTGGCTTTTTTTTGGATGAGGGTGTCTTTTCAGGGACAGACGTCGATGTTTGACTAAGCGTTTTCTCGGATGACGTGACGGTCGTTTTCTTTTTCCTTTTCCTTTTTGTACAGAAGAACGACGATGGTGACGGTGTGGACTTCTTTGAGGGGACATCTTTGGGTGGTCAGGAGCACAAAATACACTGAAGTTAATGGCTCGACATGTGTCATTTTATCTTATTTATTTTAGGCCGTATTTATGGACTAGGTAGTCGTAGAGTTTGTAACCAATGTTTTTGACGATCTCATTTACGTACTCCTTGTAAAAAAAATCCTCCTTTTTGGTGGCTTCTCTTTGGACGAGTGTGTCTTTTCTAGGGGTGACGTTGATGCTTGGCTAAGCGTTTCTTCGGATGATGTGACTGTCCTTTTCTTTTTCCGTTTCCATTTTGGACAGAAGAACGATAATGGTGACAGTGTGCATGTCTTTGAGGGGACATCTTTGGGCGTTCAGGAGCACAAAAACACTGATCCCTATCGTTTTCCTCGGGTCTTTTTTATACTGGAATGCGTCGCCACTGATTGTCGGCTCGTCGTATCATTTTCATGGCAGGCATCACACGTCGTAGAGGAGTTTGCAACGGACTCAATCGGGACAGTTCTTGCTTGAACAAATCCAGTATACTCTTTAACACACCCGATTTTTCTTGGACTTTGATTTTGGAGGCAGGTACTTTGTGAGCAGCGGCCACTGCCGCAAAAAAGGAAGAGGGTGTCACCACTGGAGGAGAAGTTCCTGGAGCCGCGGGTTTCCAATGTTTCATCAAATTAGGAAAGACGCGTGTCAAATCGGGTTTGGTAGGCATCACCAGCAACGGAGAAGTGGAAGAACCTGAGGATACTGGAGACGCAGTCACCGATGCGTAGGTTGTGGTTTTCGAATGTAAGGTTGCGTCCTGGCGGTAGTACCTCTCTTGCGGGTAAAAGATGTTTTCTGTGGACTTTTCTTTTCCTTTATCTGTGGCTGTGACCTGGTCTTGACAGTGCTGCTCCTTTTCTTTTTCTTCTGGGTACATTTGGGAGTAGCTTTTTTCTTGGGCAGAACTTTGGGAGCATTGGGATCCCATTTTAAGAGGGAACGAATGATGACACCTCCTAGAGAACTGCTACCTCCAGGTTTCAAAATGATTTGCTTTTTGGTTTGAGTGTCGATGCGAGGATCGGCCAGTTGCGTCAAGGCTACTTTGTTTCTGTCAAGAAAACGTTTGGTTTGATGTGGAATGTGAATGATGCCTTGCAGTAATTGACGTGCTGTCACCGTAAACCATCGTAAGACTTCTTTGAGACAAGCATCTAGGACACGAGCACGTATTTGTGGATTATTTTCACGACTGATACCGTACAAGGCACGAATCAATTTGACGGGAAGATGAGACTGAAGGGACGTCATGTTGACACTGTGTGAGAAAGACCCAAAGTGACCGAGGTTTTTATAGGCTTTTCTCGTTGTTGTTGTTGGTGTTGTTAAATCGACGACGGGGACGTGTACAAGACAGGCCCTCCGTCTTGGCACCAGTGGTGAAACAGATGGGTACGAAATAGCAAATAATGGGGGGTAGTGGGTTTTAAATCTACGAGTAAATAAGCGTGTGGGGTTTGAGTGTCATCGTTGTACGCATGAGTCAGCCAAGGCGTTCCTAACTGTTTGGCTAACACTTGCACTTGCGATTTATCTCTAGGGTTTTAAACAAGACCACGTAATGAGCATTGAGACTGATGGTGCGATGGGCTTTACTTTGTTGGAACAAATGTTGAGTGATGTAAATGACACTGGCATTACGATGATGCCATTTGCGCGTAAACCAGAGTTTAATTTCTTCTTCGTCCTCTCCTAACATGTCGTAAAAAATAACCAAATGAGTTTGACTAGGGTCAGACACGATCCGGTCGTCTTCGCTGGTAATGCCTTCCACAAAGACGATGGAATCGCCTTGACTTTCTCGCAAAAGGCTGTACGCCGATTGCCACTCTTTGTAACACCTCACGATTCAAGAGATGGTGAAGATACAAGGCCTCCCAACTAGTCCGATCTACGTGTTCATCGATGACTTTGAATGTGGAGGAAGAGGGAGCATAGACAGTAGAGGTAGCCATAGTACTATAAGGAATGTCACTTTTGACACGAAGACAGACATGACAAGAGTTTTTATACTTTATTCAGGATACATTGATTGCCATCTTTAAAAGTGAACAACAGGAAAGACAAAAATACATAAAAGCCAAATGGTTAAGTACATCAATAAAAGACACATCAAAACGATCAAAGTGGAATATAAACAAGTCTCTGTACAACATTTTTGGTGATCAAGATGAGGTATCGTAGGGACAGTGTGTAATGTTAGAGTCTCTACACTCCATGGCACAGTCACACAAGGGTCCTCCTGGAATGGTCTTTCGGGAATGTCAGTGACGGTCCTGTCATGTCCTGAAGGGAGTGGTTCTTCTTCTTCTTCTTCTGGCACTGTCACTAACACAGGTTTGAAAGCTACTTTTTTCACTGACCGTTTTAATTTTTTAGGATGACAACTCTTGGGCAAAGTGTGCCACTTCTTTTGTCCAAGCCTCGAAACCCCTTGTGGTATTTTTCTGTCTTGGGAAAGTGATAAATTTCGTACACTTCTAACAGTTGGTATCCCAGGTGCAGAGCTTTGAACGATTCCACGCTGGCCCACGTTCCCGTCAAGGCGCGTTCTTCCTGGATGTGCTGACAAAGTTGGTCTTGGTTGCACGTTTCGGCACAAGTACGACACAAGGGAAACATCAGTTTTCCTTGGCAATGGTGTGATAAAACGGGATGGTACAAGTTCGTGGGAGGCAAGACTTTGCACTTAATCAATCCTTCGTATTGTCAAATCTTTTCCACGTCGATTTGTTCCGTCAGCAATTGCGGGTGCCCTGAGGGAAAGTGACAATATTTGCACACGTAAGGATACAGAGAAAACACGTCCAAGTATTTGATTTCTTCTCCTTTCTCCTCGTCGACTTGGTACAGCAAACAGGTGGCATTCGTCCGTCCTCCGTACAAACTGTCCCGCGGTTCAGAGTGTCCACCAGCTTGTAACTTTCCACGATGCGCTTAAACTCGGGATCGGTTTTCAAACCGTGATCTTACTCGTGTTCCCACATTTCTACCACTTGGTATCCTTGCTCTTCTAACTTCAATCGCCACTGACAAGTGGCCTGGTACAAGTCTTCCATGGTCCGTTGTAAAAACTGATCTGTAGTGTTACGTTGAGGGTAACAGATGGGACATCTGTGAAATAAGCAACCGTTAAATTCGTACACGATCTTGGGATTTTCTAAGCCCCAGCCATCCACTGAATACCTTCCAATGGTCTTTTCGCCTCTTCCGTTGCGATCGTGTAGGATCCATTTGTCTTCCTTGTCGCAGAAGCAATGTAGCCAGCGTACGGTTTTGACCGAATATTGCTCTCGATTGTTATAGCCAGTCACATTACTCACAGTAATAAATGTATGACAGGAATGCAGTGATACTGGTAATGGCATCGAAATGTTCATCGTGATGATAGACGTGAATATATTTTCCGTCTTTGAATTCTTTGCCTCGAAACAACAGAGGTCCGCACACTTCTTAATGGTGTACTTTCAAGATGTAGCGTGCAGCCAAGATGTCTTGCAATTTTTGCATTTCAGGAATGCCGCAGGGTGTGTCTTTGGATATCCCTACTTGCTGTAACAGAAGTTCTGCTTCTCTTCGTTGTTTGGCTCGGTCCGATTGTCGAATAGCTTTCCGGGCTCTTTTCCATTCTGCCGTCTCGTTCTTGTCGGCATACGTTCGTTCCACCACGATGGCACGGGCTAAACAGATCTGGTCTTGAGTGTTGTTAGTTTAAACGAGGCTGCGCTTGATTCTGCGAAGGTCGTCTACCAATTACACCTTTTTGCGTTGTCCGGTCCCTTGGGGAAGAGAAACGTGGGTCATGAACAGTGTCGCTTTTCCGTCGGTGATGTGAAAATTGTCGTTGGATTGCTGCACGTGTTGAATCTTGTCTATGACTTTGGAAGGTGTCAATTCTGCCGGGCTGCTAAACTCGATCCAAAAGGGGGACTTCAATGTCGTGATGAATGGAAAGTCTCAAGCGATAGTCTTCGTTGGCTTCACATTGTTGTTTCAGTGTGGTTAACAAAGAATCCCACACGTCGGTGATGAACCCCTCTGCTTTCTCAAACGGTACGTCTGACTTGAAATCTTTAAACTTCACTGTGTACGTGTAGGCTGTGGTTCTAAATTTTCTAGAGGAGCGTTTGTCCGTCTCTTGGATGTGGTAGTACTTTTCAGGGTTTACTGGTGGTGGTGAACGTTGGTTGGGTGTAGACTCTCTGGGTCTGGATTCTGGCTCACTCGTGTCATCTTCAAAATCGCTGGCATGAATTTGAGCCAAGACTTCAGCTACTGTGCGAGGCGATAAGTCACGTTTCTGCCTCTTACTTTCTTCTCCTTTCTTTACGAAATGATGCGATCGTTTCATCTTGACTGCAAAAAGTCAAATGACTACATTTGAAGCGCCATGGACACCTTTATATCCATGTTAGGCTCAGTGTATATACAAAGGGCTGGTGCCTTCCCTCTCAGTATTCATTTCACTCTCAAGCCGACCAGCACGATGGAAGAACCCACACAGATCGAACTTCTGATCAGAGCTTTGCGAGGTGTCATACGAAAGTTTTCTTCAAACAAGCAGACGGACTACTCCCCCTCCTTTCGAGATAAAAGTCAAGATACTTGCTATATCTGTCAGAAGAAAGGGCATTGGGCTACAGAATGTCCAGACCGTCAAAAAAGCAGGACCAGTGTTAAAAGAGACAAAAGTCAAGATACCTGTTATCATTGTCAAGAGAAAGGACATTGGCCTTCAGATTGCCCTAAGAAACAACAGAAGCAGGAGGAGGAAGAAGAAGAAGTGCCCTCGGCAAACGAAGAACCCCGACACGTTCAGAAAGAGAAGAAAAGAAGACGAGAAAAAAGTCAGGAAGAAGAGGAGAAAGAACTTGTGAAAGTGAAGAAAATCAGAAAACAGAGAGAGTGAACAAAATAAAAAGACACAGAAGAAGTCTATGAACTGTTTTAAAGTGTTGTGTTGTGTTTTGAATTGGATTGTAAAATGTGTACCAGAATAGACCAGACAGAAAAACGTAAGTGTCTCCTGGTTTTGATTTTTTAGAATAAGGGCCTACACTCACGCACTCACACACGTACATCATAGGGTTAAAAAAAAGGGATTTTGAGTTTTAATTGATTGAGGCAAAATGAATACTATCTCTTTTCGAAGGAAGTGAGTGGCCCTGAAAAGGACCGTTGGGTGTTTGTTTTTTATTAAAACAATAAAAAAAAAAAAAACTCAGGAACGAGAAGCAATCAGCTTTAACTGCCTTAAGCCTTTGCTACGGCCAAGGCCAACTTCTGGACCTGCTCCCGTAGATGATTGGGTAGAAATCACTAGGAGTGGTATCTCCGGCGTACTAACAGGGTTGGACTGTTTGGCTCGGGAAGGTCTTTTTCTCTTGGGTCGTAATAAAGAAGTCTGATACATTTGTTTCAGACTTCTTATCTCTGCCAAAATGTCCAAGAGTACCGTTACCGTTTGACTTTCACTGTTCTCCTTCTCTCCTCGGTCTCGTTTCTTCTCTGCTTCTTCTTCTTCTTGTCGTTTCCTTCTTGCCTCTTCTTCTCGCTGTTGCTGTTCAAGGAGAAAAGCTTGTTCTGCTTCTTTCTGCTGTTGTAAAAATTTCTCCAATTCTTCTTTCTGTGTCTGTTTAAAATCCTCGACCTATGGTAAAGAAGGAGAAGGTGGTGGACTTACTGGTACCGGAACAAATTCTTGCGAAGAGAGAAAATCTACTAAATCCCAATTAAAATCGACCTCTTCTGGAAGTAGCCCTGTGTTAACTTTGGAAGCCACTGCTATGCCATCGCTTCTCGTCTCCACGGCCGGTGCACCCCAAGTTATTGTCTTCTTAGTTTCCGTAATGTTTAAAAACCAATGTCGCATCGATTCACTGCGCACAAACGCTAGCGCACCAATATAGGGAATATGACGTCACAGGTAGCTCTCTTCGGATTGGAAGACAGACTCCACGAAGTGACTGAAATTTGTAACGCGTGTTGAGATTGGTGAACAATCTCAATCCGTTTCGATCCGGTCTTCCACTATAAATAAACGCGGTTCACTTCATTCCCTTCACCTGTTCTCGTCACAAGATGTGGACAAACGTTGAATCCTCTACTCTGGTATCGTCGATTTTGTTCCGTATGGACTTACCATTTATGTTAAATCATCATGGACCATCATCCGGATCACCGATACGACTGTGTGGAAAAGAAGATGCTATGTGGAGAGACAAAGTTTGAGAAAGAGAGGAAGATCAGTGAGATGTCCTCTATGTTAACGAACTGGTGTTAACATAAAAACCAATGGCCCTTTTCAGGGCCACTTTCATATGCCTCGAAAAGATTTATTCTTTCTTTCCTAAAAAAATTTTAGTCGATTGTATATTTTATGTTTAACTCCCAAAAACATTATTCTCTTACCTAAAATTTTTTTAGTCGGTTGTATAATTTGGGTATGATAGATTGATGTTCATCAATCTATGGTTGTGTTGTATATGTCTCTGTCTCTCTTGTATTTGTCCCTACCTAGAGTAGCTGCGTGTATTCAGGTCAGCCACTTGCCACATTGTTGCCAATCTCCAGTACCATGACATCATCCCACCTGTTCCATTCCTATTGTCTCTATACTCAGTCTTGAGACTATAGTGCCGGGACCCTTTTTTAACATAGAAGTCTACGTAAGGCTATAATACCTGACCTGTGCCACTTGAGGCTATAGTGCCGGGACCTGTTTTTAACATTACGGTCTACGTGAGGCTATATCGCCCCCTATTCCTACTGTTATATGACAAAATTCCATCAGGCAAAATATTGTATAATAGCTGGGCGACTGTTATCTGTCGCACCTTTGTAAAAGATGACTAGAGTCCTTCAAAATTACCATAAAATATGACAATTACTGCGAGATCTGAACCCAGTAAATTCTCAAAAATGTATATTCAATTGGAGATGTTTTCCTGGCTTGTTTACTGTAAACAAAATTCAAAATTTAATCCTTAGTTTTACTATGGTAGTCATTGGTGTCTCTTGCCTCTCAACAATGTAGTGGAGAAATTCTTCAGACTTAAGGAAATCATGTACTCAGAAAGAAATCATGTACTCAGAAAAAAAAGAAAATCTTTATTCAGAAGAATTCAAGATTTATGACACTTGCATCTTGATGCCTGATGTATATTCAAGAGAAAATCTTCACCGTTACAAGAGAGGCAATTTAACAGACTTAAAATCTGGATTTAAGGAAGACAATTACATACATTTAGTGAAAATGCTGATAAGATTTATTACACTAAGTAGAACAAAATCTGATTTGTGGTGGGTAAATCGTTAAGGAATTTTGGGAAGTGCTTTCTTTAGTGAACGACGAATTTTGAGCTACACGGTTGAAGATTTTGCCATGGAAGTAATTCGTCGCAATCTTGGAGTGGTTTGGAAATGTCGTACATGTTTACTCTGTAAGCGAGTTTTACTTGTGTATTTGCATCCTCTTGAGCAATTTATTTTTTGCTTGGGACAATATCTTTTAAGCTGTTTCAATGTGTGTCGATTATAAGCCTGTCTATAACCAATTGGATCAGAAAAGTTTCGGCTTTTCCATTCAGAGTGTTTAGATTCCTCACGGGATTTCTGTTAGTGAACAGCGTCGCAATTATTGTTCTTTTTTACAGTAATAGATTTGTTGTATTTTGATGAACTCTTTCCTCGGATATAAACAATGGCCGTTTTGAACTGCCTGCATGGCAGTGGTCACATACAGGATATTTGCTGGTATCGAATGAATAACATATATTTCATCTAGTGGGTGAAAAATTAAGTTTTTTCACGATTTTATTAGGCTTGCTTGAGTTTTTCACTTACGAGATGAAATATATACGTTATTCACTCTATACTAGGAAAGTTTATCTTTATTTCATATTCAAACGTGTTGGCTACCTTAGAATTGTAACACAGTAGTGTAGCAGCTTTCTTACGGTGATGTGAGATTTTTATAGGACATGTTCTGCTGTATGATACATAATTTAATTTTCAGATCTGTGTTCAACTTCTTCAATTTTTACCATGATACGAAACTGAAACCTATGCTTGGTAACTTTACTTTTTTAGGGTACTTTGCTATTTGATTTGAAGTAAACCAAAAACTCAGTAACCATCGTAGCGTTTAATGTGCATCACCGTCGAAGTTTTAACAGTTCTTATTACACTGGAGTGACAGAAGAAACTTAAAGATTATTTCTTTCAAGCAGATAAAACATTTTTGTTTACTTTCTAATTTAGCAGAAGTCCAGAAATGTATAACATTCTGTTTGACATAATGCATTTATTGTGTTTCAAATATTTCAACATTATTCAAAGTATTTTGCAGCGATCCAGCACATTCATTACCTGACATTTCTTTCATTAAACCCCGGTTCCTTTTTGTCTTTCTCTCACTATTATAAATAAGATATTCCTGGTTGCATTATTCCACTTGAGGAGATGAACCCACATCAGATTGTGTGTTTCCTTTCGTGGCCGCATTCCAAAGTGCATAGAACAGATGTGCCACACTGAATGTAAATGAGCAGCTTGGACTGTCAGCACTCAGCACCCAGAGTCTTAGCCTCAATCTTCTTCTTTCTGGTCAATAATCGGGTCTGATGTCTTCGGTTTGTTGCTCTCGGTCTGATGTGCTCGGTTTGTTGCCTTGTCCCCAGTTTTTCAGATCTTTCGGCTTCATGTTTAGAACAGATCTACATTTGTCAAATTGAATGTCATTTATTATTGAAACACCATATGACTTTGTGCGTAGATAGCGATGATATGTCTTAGTGATGATTGTTCAAATTCATCACCTCTAAATGTGCAATGCGTTAGTTTGGCTCTGATTTACTAATAAACTCTTGGAATATTTGTTAACCTTCACTCTAAAGAAAAGCCATGAACAATTTCAAGTTGCGTTCAGTTTTTTCTTCGTTTTGATATTTGCCTGTTCTTCCAGGAAGGAATCTACATCACATTCACATTCTTAAATCTGTCAAATTTAAAAAAAAAAATGTTTTCGCTGGAAAATTTGAAAATCAGTTTCAGAAACATTTTCATCATCTCTCGTTACATATAGTAATAGTTATACGTTAATTTCATCAATACTGTTTTTCCATTTTAATTTTGGTCGCAGATGCCATAGACAGGACAGGGCAGGACAATATAAATCAGGAAAAAGTAATAGAAATGAATGGGGAGGTATGTTCTGACCAAACAAGTAGTTCCATGCGTGAAAAATATAAATGATACTTTACTCCAGTGAATCATCAAAAAAAATATTAGAAAATTCATTAGTTCATCGTCTAACATAAAATAATGCGTAATAATAAATTTATGACGTTACAATTACTAGATGATGAATCATCACTAAAAGTAATATAAGTATTAGTTCAGGTGATTGAAACCCAATCATTTCTTCAACTTTTTCTATTATAAAATTCAAAATTAAAAGTGCAGGTATTTCATTAAATTTTGAAACGTGGAATAGCGTTATTTTCAAAATCTATCATTTTGTAAGAATCTGTCGTTCGCAGATGTAGCCAGATGTTCGTCAAGCCAAAAACTTACCAACTAGGGAAGTATCGCTACGATTACCTCCGAATCACTTTAAAGTCGTCAAACTTATTCGATTCGCATCGCAATGAGACGAGGATGTTCCGAATGCAACGTTTTCTTGAATACTTTGTAAATATGGTAATTAACATACTTGCTGACGATTGTAAATGTCCACGAATTTCTTTAAAGTACAAGTTTACACAATTGCAAATTGATGATTTTAATTATTTTGCCACTGTTTGTCAAAGAAAGTAATAAAATTATACCTTATGACGGAATTAATGGACTTAGTCCAGAAAGCGTTTACCCGATAAAGTGGGTCGGAATATTTAGACTGTTGCAGAGACAAAAAGAGAAACTCTTGAATACAGCCTGCAAAATTGTTTTTATTGTATTGTTTGTTTATCTTGACTTAATAAAGTAAAGTTACATGTTAATGCTTAAATTTGAAGAGTTGAGTCGCATAAATGAACGCTTAACTAGAAAATAAATACTGATCGCTTTACAAGATTGCAGACAAAGCTTAATAAAAAATGGTCGAAATCGTGGTCGTAATGTAAATGTTATAGCCTATATTCTACGAAGTAGTTGTTACTAGTTTATTCAGAGTAGTAGTAGATGTAATAATGACGATTTTGAGCGGTCAGTAAAGTGCGTCAGTCAATAGAATGGCGAGGGTTTTAGCACTATTCCTGCTCGTTGTTGATTTCTGAGAGGGCATCGAAATATCTTAAGGAATAAGATATTAATCTACTGAGATCTAAGGCTTAAGAAATATATTTGTTCATAACTGAAAATAGGTTACATCTGTGAAGAGCGGATACCGAAAAAGTCCGTCAAATTATAATAAATTTGCCAAGGTCTGCCAAGAAAACATTCTTGTTTTGTGTGGTGGAAGATACGACTGCAAATGCATACAATACTTTCTTTCGAATGAAATTTCTATTGACAACGCAGACGCCCATCACGTGAACGCTGTCTAGACATTATTCTAATTTGAAGGACTGGTCTTGTTCAAGGTCATTTCGTCTGAGAAACCCAGACATCCGTCTAGACAATAAACATGATAGCTAGATATTAGTTTATTTTACGAGAATAGCTACTAGTTATATGCAATGTATCAAACGTAGAAAATGCTAGAACATTACTCTGAATTCAGAACTATGTCAAGAACAATCACTTTATAAATTTATTTTACGAGAACAGCCACTAGTTATATACAATATACCAGAAATATGTCAAGAACGATCACGTTATACTTTATTTTCTTTTTGAGCAGAACATAAAAAATCCGCGTTGATGGATTTGCGTCAGTAAGTCTTACTTAAATATTACCTCCATTTTCATAGTTTGCTCCTCAATTTTCTCTTTAAAACAAATCAATGCATGCATAATGTTTGGAGCAATTGGTGGAGAAGTGATTAAATTTATGTTGATATAAATTGAGTCCAGTGGCTTTTCCTTTTATAAAAACGCCAGTAAAGTATCTTTAAAACGATCATGACAATATTCGATATATTATTATTGAATAGCTATTGATGTAACTGCTGTTAGTTATGCTCACAATACCACGCATGAGGGAAAGTTAAGACAACATGCAAAAATTGGGAACTCAATTAGACTTTGAATGCCATTCAGACACAAAAGGGAATGACGTTACTTTGCTTTTGAAATAAAAATATTTAAGTACTTATTGTTTTAGGAATAGCGGACGTTGAAATAAACTGGTGAAATAAACGTACGTACCTGACCGAGTTAAAGTATCTATTTCCAACCTCCTTTCCGTTTTCTAAAATAAAAACAATTTTTGGTGACCGTTTCGGTGGTCTTATTGGTTAGATTGTCCGCCTTGGATACGTGAGGTCGCGGGATCGAACCCCAAGTCATTCCAAAAGATTTATAAAAAGGTACTAACAGCTGTCTCACTAGGAGTTCAGCTTTATGAGGTTAATGTTAGGACTGGTCGGCCTGGTGTCCGGATAATGTGACTGGGTGGGACATCATGCTACATGTCTGCTGCATGATGCCCCAGTGTTAGACATCACAATAAACTGCCACACTGCAGACATCGTAGCGATATGACTGAAATTTTTTTAAAGTTCCGTTAAAATCCAAATCACATACACACAGACACACAGACACAGACACACACACACACACACACACACACAAAATTTTTGGCTATGCAGTTCTGCAGACCTGGATTGTTTGCAATGGTCATCCACGTTCATTGTCTTATTTGACCACAAGTAATTGCAAGGTTAACATTGGTGTAATACTTGGTTTGTAGATGCAGGTAGGCCCAGATTGACAAAGTTTCGGATTATAGATTATAGATTATAGATCTGGTTCTTAGTTAGTTATCACTATACCGAAATTATGGAAGCTTTTAAAGACAAATGAGCCAAAAACTCATAATAAAAAGCTTTGTGCATACTCGTATATTTTTATTCATCATCTTGCTGGAAGAGGATTGGGAGTGGGGGAAGAAGGTAGGGAAATGGGAGCGCGAAAGAGAAAAAGAAATGAAGAATAATGAAATGAGAGTGGAAGGAAGAAATAGAGATAGAGGGAAAAGGAGGAAGAGACATGGGAGAGTGTGGGGGAAGAAAGGATGAGCATTTAAATATGAAATAAAGAGAGAGGAAGGAGTGTGAGAGAGGAAGGATGGAGCGAGAAAGAAGAAGACAATGAGAGAGAGAGAGAGAGAGAGAGAGAGAGGGGGGGGGCGGGAGAGGGGAAGTACAGAGAGAGACAAAAGAGAAAGAAGATGGAAATAGAGGACAGAGAAAGAGATGGTGAGTGAATGAGCGGAGAAGGAAAAGAGGAAAGAGAAAATGAAATATGCCGGCACCAGTAGGAAAAAAGAAGCGGAAACCAGTTTTGACAGGGATGCATGATCCAAAAGTTTTTATAAAGTCATAATATATATCAGTGTATGTTTTTATCTTGCAGTTTATTAGAAAAATATCCCTTCATCTCTCATTTCAGTCGTTGTGAAAAGAATAAAAGGGGGTACTACAAATGATTCTTTGTACAAGAGATCTGTTTTGTGCATGCCAGATAGAATTTTTAATGTATTGTTACAATTCTAGGTCATAAACTATGTAAGAAGCGAACCCAATTAATTTAGTAAAAACCAACAAATAATTTATTTCCCTAGAATACAAACTGAAAATTCAAAAAGAACTTACAGTATTGCGAATTTAACCCGAAGAATCCTGAATGTTATATATCACAAGTAAAAAGTTTAGAATGTGTTACAATCTAGGGGCTTAAACTACGTCACAAGAAAGAACAAAACCAACAAGTTTTGTATAATTTTAAATATAAATTTCTTTCCCTAAAATGCAAAGTACAAGAATTAAAAATGACTTACAGCGGTCATTGAATTCCTAAAAAACCTAAAATTTCTATTAATTCCAATAGTTCCAAGTAATCCGAATTCGCTCCAAAGGTATTCCGATTGATAACTGTAATGTACTGATGCACTCAAAATACAGAAATATCACTATGTTTTAAATCCAAATGTTCTTTAAATGAAATCACGATACATCCAGTAGTGCTATAAATCGAAATGTCCTTAAATGTTTCATAATAATTCCATACCGCTATTAATCCAAATGTCTTTAAATAAATGTTACATCACTAGAATTCGAAACAAATGATTATATTAAGTGAATGAATCCATCCTCTCAATACTCTTGCAAGACCAGTAAATGTTTTTAAGAATGAATGATTCCTGGCAATAATTCAGTAATATAGTAAACTTATAAGCAATACAAGAATGGAATACAAGAGTTCTGAACGAATCATCTGGTATTTTGAAATTTTCAATTCAGTAAACAAGTCAAATATTCCAGTTCTGGCCAATCAGGAAATACGTCACCTGGCTGTTTACCAGTGCTAATGTCATTGTTGGATCACGTGATGTTTACTATACAGTACGCGTCGACGTTGGAACTTTATGAATGAAATCGACATACGTACTATACATGGCTCATCTTACAATACAAACTACGGTGTTCGAATGCTATCAATAAAAATGTCAATAACTAATTGACCCTTACAAAACTAATATTAGGAAACAATTTCACATAATACAGAGACAGAGATACATTACAAATGTTCCAATTGAATTCCAACAGACTTGAATGTCATGATGGACCACAATGGCATAATCCAGAATGTCTTTGACTGAGTTCTGAATGATCCCGAAGTCAAGCACTTTGTAATTCCAGTGAATAATGCAAATAAATAATTCCTCTCAAATTATATATGAACACAACTATAAACTCTGATAACAGATTCTCAAAGACTGATATTAAACAAGATTGAATAATTGTTTACCAAATCCATTGTGTGTA
>JAECUM010037326.1:0-26230 GCA_016617855.1 Megalonaias nervosa
TAGACCTAGGGATGAATGTGTCCATTTTCATTGAGGACCAATTAGACCTAGGGATGAATGTGTCCATTTTCACTTAGGACCAATTAGACCTAGGGATGAATGTGTCCAATTTCACTTGTGACCAATTAGACCTAGGGATGAATGTGTCCATTTTCATTGAGGACCAATTAGACCTAGGGATGAATGTGTCCATTTTCACTTAGGACCAATTAGACCTAGGGATGAATGTGTCCAATTTCACTTGTGACCAATTAGACCTAGGGATGAATGTGTCCATTTTCATTTAGGACCAATTAGACCTAGGGATGAATATGTCCATTTTCACTGAGGACCAATTAGACCTAGGGATGAATGTGTCCATTTTCATTGAGGACCAATTAGACCTAGGGATGAATGTGTCCAATTTCACTTGTGACCAATTAGACCTAGGGATGAATGTGTCAATTTTCATTGAGGACCAATTAGACCTAGGGATGAATGTGTCCATTTTCACTTAGGACCAATTAGACCTAGGGATGAATGTGTCCAATTTCACTTGTGACCAATTAGACCTAGGGATGAATGTGTCCATTTTCATTGAGGACCAATTAGATCTAGGGATGAATGTGTCCATTTTCATTGAGGACCAATTAGACCTAGGGATGAATGTGTGCAAAAAAAGTTTCAATCTCTCAAAACTTAACCATAGTTAACTATGTTGTACAGCTTCAGACTCGTAATCCTGGCTGGGTTAGCTGCCTTGGTTTGTCCTTATGAAAGGCACTTCATTCCGATTTAGTTGGCACAATATAGCCAAATATGTGTTAAAAGTGTCATGAAAACCAACAAAGCAAACCTATGTAAAGCCTGTGTGTCAAGCTAGGTTTGGTTTCAAGTTTCATGGCACAGCAACACAAGGATGTTATTTAGTGCCAAGGTCATTGGAGTAACGTCACTTAACCAAGGATACACCATGGTAGTCAGTCCAGACTGATCTAATTGTAGATTTCTTGCCAACGCCCACTATGGTAGCCAGTCCAGGCTGATCTGATTGTAGATTTCTTGCCAACACCAAACCATGGTAGCCAGTCCAGCCTGATCTGATTGCATTGTAGAATTCTTGCCAACACCATACCATGGTAGCCAGTCCAGGCTGATCTGATTGTAGATTTCTTGCCAACACCATACCATGGTAGCCAGTCCAGGCTGATCTGATTGTAAATTTCTTGCCAACACCATACCATGGTAGCCAGTCCAGGCTGATCTGATTGTATTGTAGATTTCTTGCCAACACAATACCATGGTAGCCAGTCCAGGTTGATCTGATTGTAGATTTCTTGCCAACACCCTACCATGGTAGCAAACCCAAGCTGATATCATTGCAGATTTCCTGCCAATACATTCAGTCATGAATTCACAACACTAAACACTGAACCGCCATTGCCAGGTCTAAATATTAAATCACTGAACCACCATAGCCAGGTCTAAATATCAAATCGCTGAACTGCCATAGCCAGGTCTAAAAAATCAAATCACTGAACTGCCATAGCCAGGTCTAAAAATCAAATCACTGAACTGCCATAGCCAGGTCTAAATATCAACTCAGTGAACCACCATAGCCATGTCTAAATATCAACTCAGTGAACTGCCATAGCCAGGTCTAAATATCAAATCACTGAACGGCCATAGCCAGGTCTAACAATCAAATCAATAAACTGCCATAGCCAGTCTAAATATCGAATCACTGAACTGCCATAGCCAGGTCTAAATATCAACTCACTGAACTGTCATATCCAGGTCTAAATATCAACTCACTGAACCGCCATAGCCAGGTCTAAATATCAACTCACTGAACCACCATAGCCAGGTCTAAATATCAACTCAATGAACCACCATAGCCAGGTCTAAAAATCAAATCACTGAAATGCCATAGCCAGATCTAAATATCAAATCACTGAACAGGAAAATCATACCAAAAATATTGGGATAATCTGCAAATATTAAGTACTTGAATACAGAAGTTAGCCAATGTTAAAAACCTAATACACTGAAATGAGAATTTAAACATATCCATCACTATTGCTTTTTTTCTCTACTGTACTGGATACATCAACTTTGTCTTTCATCCCTTTTTGCAGATCTTGGGAACATCAAAATTCACTGTGCACAATATAGCTATGATTGTAATAAAGTGCCATTAAGCACAGCACATGCAAATGTAGATAGATATCATCATAATGTCCTATTCATTCTAAGACAAAATGGAACTGCTTCTCCCACACAAAATGGAGGAGGGGGGGTGTGGTGGTTGGAAAAATGATAGAGTAAAATGTAAGGTTACATTTTAGTGGAAAAATGGTAGAGTAAAATGTAAGGATATATATTTTGGAAATATAGGGTAAAATGTATGGATAGTTTTTAATACACAGTAGGCAGGATATCTATATGTGTAATACAGGTAGTGTGTATTGTGCATGTAACATTTGCAGACAACAAGCAAAGCAAAAAATAGCTGTGTATTGGTTAATATAGGCAATAAGAACCTTTTTTGTAAGTGACTGAATCAACATGTCTTGAAGTAATCTATGAAGGATTGCCAGGGGATACCAGAAGTGCCAAGAGACAAGATTTACCCACCAAACAACCAGATAATAGACCAGATAATTTCCCTTACAAATCCACAGGGTATCTCATCTAGAGGGTCTCTAACCATCTTTAGCACACCCTAGAGGTTCCTTGAAAATGCAAAACCAATCTGAACCAGTGACTGTACCATATGCATGTAATGTTGAACAAATTTTTTCTGTAATCACCTGAGTACATGTATATGACAAACAACTGAGACACAGAGTGGCTAGTGTCTACATTTTTCCTAGTAGCTATGTAGTCCCATCAGCACCAGGAAGCACCTGACATCCAGACCTTGCACATCTTGTAATATACCATAATACAAATTCCATCAATTAGAATACCAGTTTCTGATTCCAGCAGCCTCATCCAGGAATAGATTCAAAATGCTCAAGTTCAGAATTCCTTTTGATTACTGAGTCTGTAGCCATTAGGCAGGAAACACAATCTCTATCATGTATGTATAGCAAAGCACCGGCTGAAAGCTTCCAGGCAATGCTTCATTTAATGGCTTAGATACTACAAATCTCAATTCAAAGTTGATATTTACATGCTAACTTCCAAAGAACCAGATAACCAGTCTGGGTCAAAAGACATGTCATGTCCCTGAGCATCTACTCCAACTGCCTCAGAATAATATAACCCACTGTGTCCTCATGTACAGTTAACACATTAACCCCTGGAGGTTTTTGTTGTTTTCGCCTGAAATGCGAGTAGGAAACCCATTTTGGGTGCTATTTCTGAATACATCCTAATACATCCTTTTCGTGTCAAGACCACTCTTTATTCTAAATGCCCATCTTATCCTTCTTTTTGCAAAGGTTCACCTGTCTGTGTGCAGTTCAGACTGGTCTGTCTTAGATCTGAGGCCAAAAAGTCTAAAATCCGGACACAAAATCGGATTCCGACCTTGGGCGAATTTCGGCCGGAAAAAACTTGGGTCCAAAAAGTTACGTTTTTCCCTCTGTATTTTGTAGTGCAACTAGAACATCCATATTATTTGGTATCATCATAAAGCTACATCTGTCTACCTTTCTATAATACCACCCACTTTATTGTGTCATACATGACCTTGACGCTACAGAGCTCAGAAGTAGGCTACCACCTCCTGCCACATAAACGCGGCGCCAGGGGTTAATGAGTTAAACATCAGGTAAACAAAAACATCTACAAGTAAGATGTACAGATGAAGTGAATCAATAAATACCTAACAACTTCACCAAGAACATCAACACACTAAATTGTGAGCTAAAAGCACAACAGTTTTTTGGGACATTTGCTGACGATGTTTGCATCAAAATATTAAGGGTGGGTTTTTTTCCCACTGTGTAGGTGTTTGACCATTATTCCAAGACCAGTGTTGTAGTAGAACAAAATCATAAATCATGCCCACATATTCAGTGAACAGATCAGAATTCCCAACATTTCCAGAGTTAGTGAGTGCCAGTACCTTTAGTCAAAACTAGTCCAGTGAAAAATTGGTTTCAAAGTCATTTCAAGCATTTTAGGCAACAAAAGATGCAAATTTTAAAATGTCCAACACTATGATGTGTAAATTGTTTAATGTCAGGTGCATGTGTGACAAAGGATGAAATCGCCAAAATAGAATTGACTCTGCATAGCACTATGCAAAGGATCTGTGTAAGATGGCATCTGATCAGCTTCCATAAAGTACAAAGAAGGAAGTACATATCAGCTGATGTAAAACATGCTAATCCAACAAAATCCTGAAGGACATCCATCATCAACACTAATAGTGACAGTAAATACAAGGAATCTAATAAAGATGCTTATGATAACAAACAGCTGGTAGTGTATCTCCTAGGTTGGTATAGCCTGCTATAAATAATATAGGCTGATCTAGTCCATGGAAGTCAAATCTGGGTGGAATGAAAATTTTATCAGAACCCAAGTATATAGTTATAAGATCATCTGTCTGGACAGACCATGTTCTTAATGCATAGATTTATTCTTATTGATTGTATCATGTTGTCATTAGAGACCATTATTTTTTGTCTGTAGGGGAGGTTTCTCTACTTGTATGTTTATATATATATATATATATATACATATGCATATAGTGTTTTATCTACCAATGCGTCATGCATCAAATATGCAGACTTTTTCAATTTGATGCACAAAAGTCGTCGACGGTATGTAAATTGACGCACCCCAATGTTATGTTTTGCTGATTAACACAAAATAAAGGTTTGCTCTAACTACTTTATTAGCTAGATTACAACTCTCCCAAACAGGGAAAGCACATGCACATCAGTTTCTTACGCTGATGTTATCATAATACATAGGGTTACAAGTGAGTGTGGAGCCTGAAGCTGATTTTATGTGACCTTAACTGTCACATCATTTGTAGCAACAGGATGTTAGAACCGTATGATCACCGCACACAAGAAAGAGGCGGAAAATAAACACGTGATTTTAAACTGATTCTCACCAGAAACTATTATTTTATACGCATCCTTGTCATGCAACAAAGCAACAATTTCCATTCGCTCAAACTGTATGCCTTGAGTTGTTCCAAGATACTGTCAGCGTTCAACTGAAAATGGTGTCCCAGGCAAAAAAATTTGAATAGATCTGAAACAAACAAAATTATCATTTGGACCGCATTTGTACAACCGACCGTCGATAATATTATTGTTATCGAACCAGTGGCGCCTTCATCATCTAAAGATGAGGTACCGATTACTCCTAAGAGAAAACGTAACATTTTGTGCAGCAATAGTTGAAAACATACAGCTGGCTACATTTTCAAAAAGAAGTTAGGTCAAGTAAAGAATGTGGCAGTGGAGACGCCTTTATGTTTTGCCATATATGTACAGAGGCTAAAAAAAACTCCATGACCAAATGTGCACAGAAAAAAAAATAACTTTCAGAACAGTACACTGGCAAGGCATGCTTGGTTACCAGAACACAAACTGCTGTCCACAACATCAGGCAGATTTTAATGCAGTTTTACAAACAAGACATAGCAGTGGAAGTGCTACTTAAGTGTATCCATTGGCTGAGTGTAGAAGACATCCCTTTTTGCAATACAAATCTCTTCCTGATTTAATACATGATTTAATGGCTGAAGAAATTGATGCCATTGGCACTTTGAAGAATTCCGCCATTCAATATGACTCGGCTACTACCTGTTCAGAGGTACTGGAGAGCCTATCAAACGTTGTTGAGGATAGTCTTATATGTGACCTGCAAAATTTGTCATTTGTGACAGCAATGGCAGATGAAAGCACTGACATACCCAACAATAAACGGCTTGTCATATGAGCTCAGATTATTTTTGATGACATGAAACCATCAACATGATTTTTAACAAATATATAATGTTCAGATGCTTCTGGCAAGGGAACTGCCTTATTGGTTTTAGTCACATTATATAACTAATATTTTTGTTGTGTATTTAAACAACATAATTATTTTTAAAAACTACTCAAGTCTGATCATCGGCTTGAATAGGACTCATAGGTTTGGATTTTGACTCACAGTTTTTTGCCTTGATGAGTCAAATGACTTACATGAAGCCATTTGTAGATAAAACACTGTCTATATATATATATATATATATATATATATATATATATATATAGTGACCCCAATATAGTACATTCTATTAAAACACAATTTGGATACAACACGATTGTGGTTCAGCTCCCGAAATTTTATATACTTTTCATACAAAAAAAATCATTGTTTCAAAGTACAAGAAATAATGTATGAATTAGTTTATTATCATTTCAGGAAGAGATCACATATGAATTTGAATATAACATGAATATGGCGTGGCTCCTGAGAATTTGTATATTTGTTCATGAAAAAATAATATTTTTGTTTCAAAGTATGAAAACTAATGTGTTAAAAATTACTTATCGTTTTGGGGAAGAGATCATGTATGAATTCAGATATACTATGATCATAGCATGGTTCACGAGATTTTACAATCACCAATTTCTTGAAGAAGTGCAAATTTCTGTGCCAAAATAACTTAGTTTAGTTTTAAAAGACAGTCAGTTGATTGGTTTTATTCTAATTATTGTTGCACTATGCTGGCAAGTCTTCTCCAATTTTCTTCAATTCATTCTGTACAATTTTTGCTCAAATGAAAGAAAAGATTCTCACCACATCCATAAATCAATAATTTCAGTAACAGCTAATCATCAAAGTTAATCTAAGGTTGTTCAAATTATAGGACAAGGATTTATGTAAATAAAAAAAATAAAAAAAGAGACAGCTGCTAACTCGCAGAACTCACAGAGTCAAATGTTTACTCCCAAATTAGGTTCAACAGCTTACAAGTACACTGTACACACACCTGCTGAACTCTCATCACATGAGCATTATGAGGTCAATACCATTGAGCTTCCATGTGAATTTCAGCAAGTACTTGTCCAGTCTAAATACAGGTTACAGTTAGAAACTCTAAATATCTGAATTATGTATTTTAGTGCTGGCCAGAAATCAGACCCTTTGGACACGTCCAGCAAATATGAATGTTGCAGAAAAACACTAATTTATTAAGTTTATGTGAAAGTATTAGCAAGAAATTAAATGTCAGGATTCAAACGGACCAAGCAAATGTTTTTTATTATAGAAATGATGCTTTTTTATGCACATTTTTTATATGGATACAAATTGATTTTCCTGGTGAGTACATGTATTTCACTAATATGCTTATGTTGCAGATTCTGTATGCATACAAATAAATATTAAATATGTAATAACTATTTTAAGTGTTTCTTGTTTAATCTGTAACAAGCTGATAGCCATGTAAACTAGTCCATAGTACTGCATCCACTTGTATCCCCCTAATTTGTTTGGGGTTTTCTGAAAAGAGTAATGTAACATTCTCTTCAGCTAACTGACCCGGTTGTTTATAACATAGTTCAGTACATAGCATGGTCCCAACAATCATGTTATAGTGGGGGTCACACTGTGTGTGTGTGTGTGTGTGTGTGTGTGTGTGTAATATATATATATATATATATACAGAAATTGGTATCTGAATTTTTTTTCCCCAGCAAGTCTAGCAGCCTTTTATAAAGAAACAAGGCAGGATGTAAGTTATACAACGTTTAATTAATTTGTATGACATGTTGACGAAGATTGTGGTACATCAAATTATCATATTCAGGTCAACAAAAACTTAACTATGAATCAACAAGAGCTCAGAAAAATTTGTGAACTGTTGTTGGACATGTCAAGAGCAGTTGTTGTGAATCCAGCAAACCATTACTGTTTTGCACCCCTGAACATGTTACCTTACAAAGTTAACGCCAAATGAGTTCTGCGCTGGTCTCGTTTTTTTAACATTTTCAATTCATTACACAGCTTTGGATTACCATAATGCTGAACATCGAACACTATCCTTTTCTTTATTTTCTCTTAAGTCAGTAATGCATGTAAGCTTCATATAAAAAAGATGTACGTGGGTCATTTGCCACAACTTTGGAATAGGATCAATTTAGTTGCATAGATTTGAGAGTGGAATAGGATCATGTTATTTGAATAGATTGAGAATGGAATAGGGTGAAATAAGAGCTGTATAGATTGAGAGCGGAATAGGATCATTTAAGCTGTACAGATTGAGAGTGGAATAGGATCATTTATGTTGTATGGATTGAGAATGAAAAAGAATCATTGTTTATTGTATAGATTTTGAATCTGCTGTTACAATAAAGCCTGCTGCTGCTCTGTGCATTAGTACAAAGCTATAATTATCAGAATATAGCACAACTGTGCAGAGATCTTTCACATTTTCTTTCCTACGCCTTTTTCTGAAAAAGGACTTGACTCTGTCGCGCATCCCTCTGTACACATAAAAAGAATGGTCCACTGTTTACCGAAGCCACCTTATTCCTGTGCCCTACCGAAGCCACCTTATTCCTGTGCCCTACCGAAGCCACCTTATTCCTGTGCCCTACCAAAGCCACCTTATTCCTGTGCCCTACCGAAGCCACCTTATTCCTGTGCCCTACCGAAGCCACCTTATTCCTGTGCCCTATTTATAAACTATAAAATGCTGCTTACAATTCTTAAAATCTGAAAGCCTGGTTATCTAGTACACTCAAATGTTTGAAAGTACATTATGGGTCAGTATATTGTTTGTTTTTTTACAAGCACTACAGTTGCCCTTGTAAAGCGTATCAACTTGGGGTACAAGACTGACAGTCAAAAATCTCTAAGGTGTCAAAACTAGGGGTCAGACTGAGTAAAAAGCAAACTTTGGTATCAAAACTGGGGGACAAATTAAAAAATTTGGGGGTCTCTGAAGTGCATACGAGGATGAAGGGAAACACCGACAAGTTTCTGGAATTTTGTATTTTGTCATATTATGCTGTGGTTCTTCAATTTCCCCTGCCAAATTCCCAATTTCAATGTACTTGAAAGGCTTTGCTGTAATATTCCTTTGTTACAATTGTTAATTGGTTAAAGCATTGATTTGTATGGATTTGTGTGGTCTACCTGAGAAAATTAGCTCAATTATAACATTTTCATCACCTGACATGCAGAAGTCAGATAAACAATGGCGTGACAAAGACCGACAAACACAGCAGAAGAAATGTATTTTGTGAAAAAACTGTACAGATGGGATTGCATGAAGGAGATGAAGAATATTTAGCAGAAAGTACAAGGATAGCGTGGAGCTACAAGCTTCCATCCCATGGAAAATAACTTAAGAGATACAGAAGGGCATAAACTCAAACGGCAAATGCTTGATTATTAATGATCTAGTTGATAGCAAAATTTGAATCGATGTTTGCAGCAAACTTGAATCACAGTGCCAGATTTACATAAATTAGAGCTGAAGGAATGGATATGCATTCGATATAATGGATAAAGCTATTATTACTGTGAATTAACATGGAGAGCGAAAACACACTCACCATTGTGACCTTAAATTAAGTGCATGACTACATACTATGGGACTGTTTCTAATATCATTAATACTGTCTAAGTTAGAAACTTGTTAAACTACAATTTAGTTGCTTTACTCTATATTTCTTCATTTGCGTTTTTTCTGGTATTACATAAAGGACTGTTAAAACCACTAATGAACAGAACTATTGAAGGGAACTTGGCTGGCAGTAACTTTCATACATTAGCATCCACAACCCTTTTGCCCCTTTAGACTTATTTTGAACCTGACTTATACTGAGAGGAATTTAACTTTGATGGTGAAGGATTTTATGTACATTTTGCCTTGACTAGATCTATTCCTTACCTACAGTGCTTCCAATAAATTATTTAGTTTCTGTTTACAAAATAACTTAAATGTTTGTGCTTGAAAAGAGAAAAATTATGATTTGTTTAAATGCATGTAAAATAGTATTGATGTCCAGTATTATAATATAATAAAATAATAAGTTTTGTTATCTTCTTAATTATCATCTAAAGGGAAGAAATCAGATATTCTTGTTGCCAACTTTTAGATGACTTTTAGTACCCGTAAATCCGAAGAACTCAGTTATCCCCAATACCACGAAATCACCTAATGACAGCTTCACTCAGAAACCACAAACTATAAAGCCTTTATTTGTAAAATTATGAAACCTGAGATAGAGATAATAATAATAATAAGCAAAAGTGCATAGGTTGTTATTTGTAGTTTTCTTATTCTAATTGTGTATTATCTCCTACTGCCAAAATGCCAAAATCCAACCAACAAAAATATCACATGCAATTCAATGGATGAATGGAAAAAGGAATCTAAATAGTTGCAATCAAGTTCAAAAAGATATGAATATGTACTCTGTTCTTTCTGTGCAGCTAATTTTAAAATCTGTTATGGTGGAAGAACGACATCATGTTTCATGCAGCAACCCCATCTCGTAAAACCATTTAAACTGTGACAACAAATATGCCATCTCAGATTTCCATGTTCACAGAACCTGCATCAAATGTGGATAAAGTTACACAAGTTGATACACAATTTGCCAGCATTATAGCTGAACAAAATCTCTCTTCTTTTAGCATTTCATTTTTCGGGTCTACTCGAAATAATGTTCCTCACTCAGAAATCACATGAAAGATCTCAAGCACATCAATAAAAACTCCTGAAATAATAAATATTTTATTGTTCTCAATAAAAATTTAAATCTTAATTGAATAATAATAATAATAATAATAATAGTAATGTGACCACTTGTGGAATGCAACCAGCAAACATGACTGGTAGGCAAAATATGCATTAAACACTGCTATGAACAACCACCATGCAAAAACTG
The DNA here is from genome assembly GCA_016617855.1 of Megalonaias nervosa. Taxonomy (NCBI): domain Eukaryota; kingdom Metazoa; phylum Mollusca; class Bivalvia; order Unionida; family Unionidae; genus Megalonaias; species Megalonaias nervosa. The sequence goes on from JAECUM010037326.1 coordinate 10,851, forward strand.
ATACATCACCACTGACCTTGATTTAAACCTTTGAAAACGTGAATGTAAACCAGACCAAAACACAGTCACTAACTGCCCTAGTAATTCATAATGCCTGGGATCAATGAGGTCTTTGTCTATAATACAAGCAAGTGATATTCATTTTTGGATGTTACTGTCATTAGTAAAGAGTGGTGATAGTGATGAAAATGATAACAACATAGGTGTCTGCAAATTAGGCTTAAAGTTACAAAGGGTGTGATGGTATAATGTTCAGAGCTTTTGCTTCATTTGGAGAATCTTACTGACATTAACACAACATTAGACCCAGACAGTACCAATCTTCAGCAGTTCTGGGAGGCAGTCAGTAATCTGAATCCACCCTCTAGTCAGGGAACAATCCAAACTTCTGGGACGACTCTGTAGCCTTGTACTAACATTGCCACACCCCACATTTTTTCCACTATGATGAAAATTCAGGCTAAATCTAGAAGAAACCTGGATCCAATAAAGTACATTATCTCCTAAGTGGGCTTGTGGTACATACAAAAAGAGTATGAATGGCAACAAGTTACTGTGAAAGGACTGATTTGATAAGATGATGTTCATATTTTTTTATTTTAAAAAATGTAAATTTGTTCAATAGTTGTAATTTCTGTCCAGCTGCATGCTAAAATTGGGTTGATGAAAATCCTCCCCTTGATTTCAAAACTCTTGCCCAAGTCTTGGAAGTCTGATTTAACCCAACCTTTCTGTCATATGTACTGACCTATATACCAAATAGTGGAAAGCACTGATCACTGGATCTCACACTGTATGTCTGGTTACAGAAGTATATCAAAGAAGTTTATATATAACATCACCAATATAATTAAAGAGGTTAGAGAGTTTAGGTTTATTTGATATTCAAGTACAGATGTAACATATGTGAGAAAGCTTGCCAGTAGCTTCTCGTGAGTTGGTGGTTCTTTCCGGGGATTTCCCGGTTTCTTCCTCCCCCATTAATACTGGCCGCCATGTATAGCCTATTGTTTGCTGAAAAATGGCATTAAGCCCCACAACAACAACAATAACAACAACAACAGATATAACAAAGCCAAAGAGACCCTAACATTTACATCTTTATATCTTAATTTCATTATAAGCTAAGTGAATATAAATAATCTGGAACCATTTGTTATGCTTTGTGATATTCTATATTTTGTTACATCCATTTCTATATACTCTGAGTTTAAAAATAAGAAAGTTTTTTTTTATAAAAATGGAACAGAATAAAAATTATTCAACAACAAAAAAATTGTGTTATCAACTCAAAATTTTTCAGAACTGGATTAAAACACAAGCGCTGACAAAAAAATATTAAGTATTTGGTGGGTACATAACATTTATTCTACTTTTCAAGACTCCTCTAGATGCTTTACTAGACTGAATCATCTAGAGGCTTTACAAGACTGAATCATCTAGAGGCTTTACAAGAATGAATCATCCAGATACTTTGGGGGTGCTCACCAGTTATTATGTACTTTTGAGAGAGTGATGTATGTGAGGTGAAGTTGTTTGCATTTAAAACATGCACAGTGGAGAGAATGTTGGCATACCTCTATGCTACTTTGATATAATGTGGCTGACATTTCTTTGGATATTGTACTTTTGGAAATTGTAAATGATCTTATTAGCACACTACTGACTAAAATGACTGCTCCCTTCTGCTCCAAAAATCAGCCTGAATTTGTCTAAAGCACACTATCCTTAGCAGCTATTAAAATAGGGAAAATGAATTTTGCCAGACTAGACAATACCAGCTTCTGAAAGTAAAATCAATTAATTATCAAATATTAAAAAAAAACATTTAAAAAAAAAAAAAATTATTGGCTCTTTTTTTTTTACGATTTACCACTGAAGTCCAGGAAGTGAAAATGACCAAGTGGAGCTAGCAGTTTTTTGAAAGGTGCACATCTGGAGCAAGGCCATGCTGTAATCTATATAACCCATATTCCACCCATCAATCATACACCAAAATAAGAAGAATTAAATGTTATTTGAACAATATCTAAGATATACAAGGTCTTTTTTAAATATCCAGTATAACCAGTGAGGAAACCCGGGGAAATTCTGTTTCTTTAAAATTCTAACCCTATGCAAAATACAAAACTATAGAGCGCCACCTGAATCATGTAGATGCCTTACAAGTATCATACATGACAATCCAATAATTTGTAAATTGATGCAATCTGCCAACGTTTTTACATGACAAATGTTTTTCCTTACAAAAGAAACAAAAATATGGAAGAAAACAAATCAACAGTATCTGTGTAATCATTTTAGTGATTTCTTGTATTATGCTCACCTTTACTTTGCCCTGAGACTTTGTCTCGTAAAATATTGAGCTGATAGACATGCCCAAATTCTTCAAACATTTTCCTTAAATCATTCTCATCCATATTACGCGGAATCTGCCCGACAAACATTTTTATGGAATCAGGATCGGGTTCTGTTGACTGTGATGGTGAATTCATAGCTCTGCAACAAATTCAAAACAAATTTAATATGGTATGATATGCTACCTGTAACAAGAAATGGGAAACAGATGGACTCATCAGACAAGCTTAAATATATATTTTGACAAATTACTCCTTAAATCTGGATGACAGATGTACAAATGCATGTCATACTGGACATAAGACAATGTAATACTGACGCTACCAAAAGTGAATATTATTTGGGAATTTTGCATCAAAAGAAATCAAGTTTTATTCATATGAAAGATGAAATTTGAGAAAAACAGCAAGACAAACTCTGCAATTCAGAAGTGTTATATAATATATATATAATATATATATATATATATATATATATATATATAAAATTCGGGGTGTAACAATATACTGATATATTGGAATGTATTGGTTACAATACCGTACTGCAATTTGTATTTCTATTAATTCCACCATAATGATATATTAACCTTAAGTGTCTATTAGATAAAGTGGTTATAGAACTACTTTGTTTACTGAAAATATTACTTGGAATTATGAAAGAACATCTTAACCAGTCAAACACATGGAATAGTAATCGCTTATTGTCAAATACTGTAGTATAAGCCTGGGCCAGATCTTTGATCTTTTACTCAATAAACGGGCAAAGAACAGAGTCTGGACTCACTTTGGATTCCAACTCAAGGAAGAGGAGGGAAAGGGATTAGGAATCTTTTTCAATAGCTTGAAAACAATCGTCTTGTCTTGATTTGTGGGACTCTACTTCATTTGCTTTTTAAAAAAGATCATCTTATAATGATAAGAAAAAAGAAATACTTCAGTCAGAAATAAATCCCCAGTAATGTCAACCAACCTGTTCAGTTCTGGAGAAGCATGATAAATGCCTGCAGAGTCATGATTGTGATTTTTATGTATTTACTCATTTCCCCTAGAGTAAGCATGGAGGGGATCACCTGCCCCACCATGACACATAAATGAAAAACCACACAAGCTGAACTTTATCATTTCAGTCTTTCATGAATTATTCAAACTCCATTGGCACTGAAACAAGGGTACTACTTTATGACACAAAATTGTGGCATTCATGGAAAATAAATTATGAATTAAAAATGAATTACACAGTTTGTACATTATTAGTCATGGCTCCAACTCGCGAGTAAATTACTAAAATTTTCAAGCAAAGTTCTAACTGGTGAGTAAATTCTGTAGAACACTTGCCAGCTGGCGACAAACAAAACAAAACTCAAGGTTCAAACTCACTGATATCAATCATAGGGACTCGTATCAATGCTTACAATTTACCTATCAAACATACATGTACTCCAGTCCTGCCCACTTATATCAACATCACTTATGTTGAGATTAAAAAAAAACTTATGTGTCGACAGATGCCCTCAGTCCCAACAATTTCTTTGTTTTCTTATCATTTATGTCGACAAGCTGCCAGTTCCCTCTCATACTTTGCACTACAGATTTTTTATGTTGCTGACAGACTTTAATGTTGCTGTTGCATTAACAAACAGGCAATGTATAGTCCTAGGAAGTTGGTTTCTCTGACTTCAACAGCATGGACTACAATCTTTTAACCAAAACGATGCACCCTTCATCAAAAGAAGTCAGCACCAAATTTGCATAAAAGCAATGAAACTACCACAAGCAGATATTATTTGGGAATTTTGCTTGAAAAGATATCAAGTTTTTTTCATACAAGAGATAAAACTCGAAAAAAACACCAAAATCAAACCCTGCAATTCATAATTTATATATTAATTGTTGCAAAGTTACAGCAAAAAATGTTTTGTCATGCATGTTTCATTTTCCGCAGGAACAAAGTAACTTTGTTTATGCTTAAAATAGCTACAACTGGTGGCATAAAATGCAAATTGTTACGTATATGTAATTAAATTATTTGTGTGTTAGTTTTAAATTTCTTTTATTTTATTTTTATTACATTTTATTGTAAGGACAATATTTTTACTGGATTTGACATTTTTCCCAGTAAATTTAGTTCTTTTAGTCTGATTAGAACCAAAATGATTGCTACATTGTATTTTTAGCTGACCTAGTTCTTGACCTTGGTTCTGATTTTGTAAACACCGAGTGAAAATGATTGGTTATTACCAAGGTCATGTTCAGCCCACGTGTTAGCTCTGTTGTAAACAGTTTTATTTTTAAATTCATTTCCAGTGTGGGAATCAGATTCTTAGATAGGGCTATTCTAGCCTACATGCTAATTGACTTGTAGTTAGTGATCACATGACCCATCACGCGGGTCTGAAATGACGTTTTAGTTGGGTTTAATTCTCAATCTCTGTGTTTATGAGTCACTTGTAAAATAATACCTAGAGGCTGAAAGGTATTCCTGTTGTTGCCATTTGATTTGAGTTTTTTAAATTTAAAATAATTTATTCACCCTGGAAAATACTTTTCTTTATCAAAATTCATGGACAAAGACATTTACAAAAAATTATTCGGAATTCAAAAGCCGGAATTATATTCTTGGTGACTCAACAAGGAACTGCTGACACATCAACACAAACTGGTTATATAGGACGTCATCGCCTTCCATATTGTAACTTCATCGAGATTCGAACTTGGATTCAATTAGAACTTTTTAGTTGATAGGACTTATATTTTTGAATTCTAGGATTAATTTTTGGATTAGATTCACAAACCGTTAAGTCCCATTTCATATTTTTACCTTATTTTCTAGGGAAATAAATTATTTTGTTAAATTTGCAAAACTTGTTGACTTCACTCTTTTCTTTTGTTACTTTTGTACAAGCCTACACATAACAAAACTAAATTTACAATCCTTGAACAAGTGTCATGGGTAGACAGAGGAAGTTTGCATAAAATTCAGAACTATCATTATCCCCCATTCCCTGCCTATTTTGCCTAACATATTTAATTTTAATTTAATTTAAATTGAAATTTCAATTCCATTTTAATTTGACGTATTGATTATGCTATAGATAATCTTCATTATATGCATTATTCGTTTGCTTATTCTGGAATTTGTGAGTGTTTAACTGAAATAGAAGTTTTACATGTGCTTAATTATTTCAACTGCTCTGGTGGACTAAGTGGTTAGAGCATCTGCCTTGAATGTGGGAGGTTAGAGGCTTGAATCCCAGCCAAGTCATACCAAGACTTATAAAAAAGGCACTAGCAGCTCCATATCTTGGCACTCTGCATTAGTGTTAAGACTGGTCAGTCTGGTGTCAGGATAATGTGAATCGGTAGGACATGATGCCACATGTCTGCGGCATGATGCCCCAATGTTAGACATCACCATAAACTGACAAACTGCAGATATTGTAGCAATTTGACTAAAACTGTTAAAGCTATGTTAAAAATAAAAAAACACATACTTAATTCAAACTTGGTGACAGGTATTTTTTATTTCCATATGAGTAGCCTGTTTTCCTTGGCAGCCTCATTAAGAAGTTTAGTTTGTTGTCTCATGCAGCCCAAAATCTAGGCCAGTTTAAGTACGTTTAGCATGTAATAACAACTAAACAGCTACATCTTGCTGGCAACAATGCATATCATAGTTAACTGACTAGTGACACTGTTGGTTAACAACAAAAATATAGCACATAAAATGTGAAAGACGATTTTTTTTATAGATGTGTTTATATACTGTATATATTTTCTAACAAGATGTGATGGATACAGGAATTTTGTAACATGTGACCTATACTTAAATCTGCTGATTTTCATGTGCATTCTATAACGAATATTGTTACCTGCTACAGCCATTTGCAGTCCATAAACTAAGAATTGATACCTTTCTGTAGCATAATTGCAACTCCTAAGCGTTTGACCTTATCATGTGGCTTTCATGAGAGGAACTGGAGTCACGTGATCAACTAAATGTTGATCATGTGACAAAACCCTCTGTATAATGGTGTAAGTTCCACTTCAGAATCATTGTTCAACACTGGCTCGCCCTTCATGATTTCAATAGTTTTTCTTATTTTCCTCCTCATGGTTATTATTCTCTCCTCCACATACTCTTATGTTATCCCAAGAAACAGTATGACCTGATTCTGACCGGATTCTTTGCAATCTTCACTAACTACTGTTAGGGATTCTCTGTTGGTGGACAAGTGTTCTTTAATTCTTGTTTCAAGACTCCTAGCGGTTTCTTTAATGTAGTCTTTTCCACAATTATCACACCAGAGTTTACAGATGACTGAGCACTTCTTAGTCAAAGGAGTTTGGTGGATGTATCAAGACTGAGTGGATGGTGTTATAGGGTTTGTGGATCACACTAGCTCCCCATTTTCAGAGCCATCTTTCAGAACCATGGGCCATGTAGTACACTAAGTGTGAATTCCTGAACATATGCATGGAAAGTCATGAAATTCTATCACTGGGAACATGGCTGAGTTCAATATTAATAGGCAACAACAATGTGCAAACTGAGAAATTTTGGTCAAAAATTGTTCGGTGTCAACTGCATTTTATGTGGTAAATGTATAATCGTTACTAGTTCGTTCTCTCTGAAGGAATAGTTCTGACCCACACAGATTTTTCTCATCATCACTCGTCTTGACATTTGAGAATAAGAATTCATCATCAATCAAGATTAGCAATAAATTTATATAATCAAACTATTGGTAGGAGTGTAAAAGAGCTTGAAATTGGGATATTTTCATCTTGGTTACAAAGATGTTTGTTCCAATATGTTGTATTAATGTCACAAAACAAACATGTTGGTAAACAAGGCTAGGAACATCCATATGCCATTACTACAAAAATTAAACAGTATTCTGACCTAAAAAGTACACTGTTAGAAACAGATGAAATTATTATTAAGTGTTGGGTTATTTTATTAAACTTGTGTTTGAATCATGGTTTAGGGAGATGTGTATATCTTGAGTACATTTGTGTTTAAATGCATTTTACAAACAAATGTGGAGTTACAACACTAACAACCTTTTAGCTTAGATATTTTTTCTTTAATTCAGTGAAAATATTTGTTGATATCTAATTTGGCAATAGGTATGTTCTACAGAAGGTTTATCCTGGATATGAATTCAATTTGAACGACTCCGTCTGGTTAAATCTTAGCTCCAAGTTTTGTAATTTTTGGTTTAATTAGCATCATGCAATTCTAGGCTACTAAAGCTGAATACTTTGCACACCTTATGTTGAAGAACAAATTGCTTAAGCTTGCACTTCTTACCTTTTTATATCCCAGCACGATTATAAGTAAATACAGAAATGTTAGGTTTCACAGGATTAGTGGATGTACTAGTATTACATAAAAAGTTGGCAGATTTGAAAGATAACAAGAGTCTCTCAAAGGGACTGAAGCTGAGTTCAGTGAAACATTTCCTAGAAAAGCAAATTAGACCAAGTTTCTCCTTTCTCCTGCCAAGTGTTGAACCCATCTCCGATTTGATAAAATGTTGCACCCTTGTCAATATGACAAACTATTATGTAGATCAGTAAGATTTTCAAGACCATTAAAAGCAATAACAACATTCCTTGAAATGTACATGGCAATATCAATAGTGACATCAATGATATCAGGGAAGTATATTTACATAATCATCATGATATTGATGAAGATGACAATGACAGCTATGATAAAATCATAATTATTGATCAGGATTCATTGATCTACCTTGGATTTACCCATCGGAAAGCAACATAATGGAAAACCTACCACAAACACGTATATGCCAACCCCAAGTGAGATATACATGTAATTTTTGTGGCAAAAAAGCATAATCTGAGCACTATTACTACAAGTACTAATATTAGAATCCTACTTCACTGAGACTGCAACCTTGTAGCTAATATATTACATGCCATAATTACAGTACACTGTATGAAAAATGTACATTTATTTTTACTACTAAACTGGATCTGCAGGCCAAATTATTAAAAATGGGCAAAATCATGTGCATCAGAACCAGATTACAAAACGTACTAAAAAATTATTTATATTCAACTATCACTTTAGTGTACATGTCTAACTTATGCCGAATGATTGTAAAGTCCACAAATTCTGCTGTGGGCAAGATGAAGTGCTCAATTCAAGTGCTGAATTGCATCACTCTCATATTTCTCTGTACAAGTTTGCCAAGTGTTGTTGATTTGTCCCTTTTTCTGAAAATTAAAAAAGACCCATCTGCTCAAAGAATTTTCGTCCACAAGTCAAACTGTAAAAGCTCATTTTGTTTAACATCTGGCACATTTCTATTACAGATTGGTATGTTGATTAACTAGACTAGGAATCTAATGAATATGCAAGGCATTGTTTCAAATCAAAGACACCTGTTTGTTTTCTTGGAAATGGGTCATTCACAGTTGATATGAATACAAAATTAGGAAAGTACAAGTAGATCTATTGTGCACAAAGTAGCACTATTCTTAGGCATTAGTCTTTTTTTGTAAGAATATTCCCAAATTTTTATGACGAGTGAAATTAAAAAGATGATAATATAAATGACAAACACAACTTTTTACTGCCTTATTTTAATTTTATTTTTTAATGCAGTGGAAAAGTGTAATCCATACACAAGTGAGCAATTCAGTGAAAAAAGGCACAGTGATTACACCAAAGGCGTAATGGTTGTCATGTATGCAAACTGCCCAGATCGGATGCCACAGATGAGACCAAAGCAGATGGAAAAACTACAAGTTTTGAAGAGAAACTTTAATTGCAAAGTTCGTGTACATAGCTGACATAAGACATGGTAGAATTCAGTTACAGGAATTTAAATGAAGTATTAAAAGTGATAAACATTAAATGAAAATTGGTCTTATATGAAATATTTTCTTGTAGGTAGAACATGTAGAGTATGCTTTTTTTTGAAGTACTGAAGTATGATACAGGGCTTGCTTATGCAAAAAAAAAAAAACGAGAATTTTCATTGCAACAGTGAACCTTTTACAATCACAATGCTCTTAGCTACACATCATACAGCTGAATAATATCACCAGTTTCTGAGAGCAATAAATCTAAACACAGTGTGAGAACAAGCTTCTTTGGAGGTATGGTTTATTGTCTAGCAAGGTATCTTTGTTTATATTGTAAACCCAACTGTGGATATCATATGATTATTCATTCATCTAGGATTCATTCATCATGGATTCATTCATCATGGATATTGCAGATCTAAGAACACCACTCACTTAATAACAAACTAATGTGAGATTAGTCCTGGAATCCAATTTGTTTTACGAAAAAATACCCACAATGTAAAGAAACCGCAATTAAAAAAAAGGTAAATGAAACCTTGATAAATTGCTTGTATTATCATCAAAAATAGTGGCTAGTACCCAGAAATTTATATCAACATCCTGAAAAATTCAACATTTAATAGTGAATTTTTGTATTTTGTTAAATTTTCTCTGCAAACAACATTATAATTACTCTATAAATAACTATAACAATATTTGAGAAAGTCTGATTAATGAAAATGTTATTAATGCCTAATAGTGGCAACACTTTAATGAATCAATAGCAATTAAATAAGTTTTGTCAAGAAAAATTTGTGTTTTAGCTCAATTTTTCAAATTAATTTGGTATCAGCATAGTAACTGCCATGCAAAGTGCTCTCTTACATTCAAATGTGAAAAGTAGCAATCTACCTTTACAGCTGTGTATGAGCATTTTTGTGAGAACAGAATTAGGTGCAAATCCTACTAAAACAAGAGCTAGCAGTCACTGTCAATTAATCAATCAAACACTTTAATACATATTAGCATGTAAGTAATATAATTAAAATACCTTAAATTAGCCCACTCATTTACAAATGTGATCAAAGACAGCAAGGCAATAAAGCAAACTAATTACTTTGTAAATAAAAAGCTTTTTTTACAGATACGGTTCAGTATGAAGAGTTTCAGATTTTCAAGTGAACCTGAAATTCTCAACTCTGCACTAAAAGGTTTGCTCAAGGATGAGCAGAAATTTCACTAATACTTGCAAGGAAATAGCGATGTCAATATTGTACTAACAGAACACTTTTAAAAAATAATAGTGTTTCTACATTGACAGTTGCTTCAAAAACATAAATGTTCCAAAAAAAAAATATTTTGGGGAGGGGGAGAAGGAATCTTGTTTTGTTGTGAATCAACAAGAACAAAAAGCAGTGACACAATAAACTATTTCTGCATACACGAGATAGTTTTTGAAAATCTTTGAGTACTGCTGTTAGGTTAGGTATTTTGAAAATAAAGGTAATTTATGCACACAAAAAAGCAAACAACTTCATTAGAAAATGCTCTTTACTTACAATTATTCCAAACACAATTATAAAATGATTATTCACCCATTAAAAAGCCCCGTTACACCACCCCCACCCCATTTTTCTCTAAGTACAGTGAGGATGGCATCCACTTCTTCATGTGCTTGAGGTCCCTCAGTAACTCACACCCTCACTTATAATGCAGTCAATTTTTTTCGTCCTCGTTGTGTGCGTGTTATGTAGGGGAAAGTGTACTTGAATGTTTTTGCTGATGCTTCACTTGTGACTGATGCTGTAAAAAATGGTATTATTTTTGAAAATATTTACCAGAGTTCTGCAAAGAAAGAAAAGGCGGTAAATATAACAATGTCATTACTCCAGAAAATTTTCTAATAATACAGTCTATGAATTTTCTGGATTCACCCATGTGGAAGAAAATTCATGCAAAAGGAAATCCCAGGCTGCAAGCACATAAAAAAAAATTCCACACAGTATCATTATCCATGCCAGCAACATCTCATTACTGAAAATGAACTGATTATGATGAAATTCCAACTCAACACATATTCACAGCAACATGGTTATGTCTAGCACAGTAAAACCTGTTATGAGAGACCGCCCCTTCTGCCAACAAAAAGCGGTCTCTCAAGACAGGTTGTCTCTCATAGCAGGCTTGTACTAAAAGACCACTTTCCAAGTCCAGTTTCAGAACAATTTCAAGAAAAATAACCACAATCACTGAACATATATTCTATTCTTTATTAATATTTCTTGCTAAAATATTGTATGCATTCATCTAAAAACAAAATTATATAGCAATAAAGATATACTTCTGTCATTAAACATGAAATCACATTTACATTTGAAGATCACATATTTTAGCATATGAAATCGTTTCTGAGTTACTTCTTTTTCTTTATAACAACCTAAATTTGTTTTACCGACGTTTAGGCCGCCTTTTTTGCGAGTGGTCTGCTCTTTCTCACTTCTTTCAGTTACAATAATTATTTTCTCCAGCCTCAAAATTGGCTCTTTTTAGTTGGAGGTTCATCCCTTGTCATTAAGGTTCTAGGTGTTAAAACTATTAGTGCTCAGTTGTAATATCGAACGTGAAGATGGTTTTGACTGGGCTGTGGGAAAATATGAAAAATCTATTGCATATAACAATTAATGAAATAAAAAGAAACATTAATCTCAACCAGAAACATAACCATTTACTCAGAGACAAATGTCAACGGCTTCATTCAAAGATGACATACTAGGATTAACTCTATAAGCTAAGTGTGTAACGTGGTCGCACCAACTTGAATAGACGACAGCTTTGTGATTGGGCTGTAATCACTTAACATCAGGGAGAAAAACAACAAACATTACAAGTCTTGAACACTATCAATCGAATCCTACAAACGGTTCTCTCTTGCTGGTTTAATCGACAATGACCTTATTCACCCACAGCAATACAGATTAACTCTAAAGACAAACAATATACGCGACCACTACGTCAACTTTGGCACCACAACAGCAATTCATGACATGTACATTAACCTGGTTTACGGATTGTAGCATCCATCACCGGTAGCAACAATCCTTTTTTTTAATTATTCCTTTCATGCTTGTTTTTGATCAGAACAACTGTTACTAATCAAGTGGTCATTGTAACAATTAATTACATATAGGTCAGTGATGTCCGTTTGTTCTCGAGATACGGTCGTTCACATCGATGTCGGGTCCTGTGATTAAAGCCAGGAAGCAGACAAAATGCAGGAATAATTAGTCTGGTTCCCTGCTTTGTATGCTCCCCATGTTGCTCACCCCTATACGAATAGCAGAGAACAGCACACGAGCATACGAAGCAGGGAACCAGACTAGGAAATAATCTACATATACTTTAATCTGGTTTACGACAGAAACTATAAAACACAATAAGCATAGCTAAAATATTCAGACATTGGTAGCCAGCCTATTTTTAAAATTTTTTTGTATTTATTTAGAATGGTATGAACGGTTGTTCTCACAGGGACTAAATAAAAGTCGGTAGAGTTTATCCTCGTTTTTGCGATGCGGTTGTTCATAGCAGTGTCAAAATGCATATTTGGCCAAGACATCACAGTCGCTGGTAGCGCTCAGCAGGTGGTCGCTCATAACAGAGCGTTATATAATAAAATCGATCCATGGATTACGATTGTGGTCGGAAATGACAGGTGGTCGCTCATAGCAGAGGTCGCTCATGACAGTTTTTACCGTGTATTACATCATCACTTGATGAAATTCCAACTACAATTCACTGCAATATGTATACAAGATCACTACTTTACATGATGAAATTCCAACTACAATTCACTGCAATATGTGTACAAGATCACTACTTTACATGATGAAATTCCAACTACAATTCACTGCAATATGTGTACAAGATCACTACTTTACATGATGAAATTCCAACTACAATTCACTGCAATATGTGTACAAGATCACTACTTTACATGATGAAATTCCAACTACAATTCACTGCAATATGTGTACAAGATCACTACTTTACATGATGAAATTCCAACTACAATTCACTGCAATATGTGTACAAGATCACTACTTTACATGATGAAATTCCAACTCTACACATACGGCAACATGGGAATGTGTAGTACATCACTACATGTTGAAATTCCAACTCTACAAATATTCAAAGCAATATGGGTATGTGTACAGTAGTCCCCCTCTTATACGGCCACCCCTTCTGCACCGGGAAAGTGGCCTTATAAGACAGGTGGCCTTTCCAGAGGGAGAATAAATTTGTTGTGAGAAGTATAGGTAATGTACGCAGTAAGAAAGCTACATTCTTCAAAGCATTTAATATCTTCGTTTAAAAGTAACATTAATTATTAAAAGGTTCTTCTTGTTATAATAATAGACTTATTTCAACTGAATATGCATTAATAGTTCTTATTCTTGGCATAAGCGTGATATGCAAGCGGGTGTTGTTGTCATGCACATTGCAAAACCATTCAAAAACATCATTTAAATCTTGGTACATACATAACTCTCTCTCCACTTGCTCCATTTTCCCACTGCTGCTGAATAACCTCCTTATCGGTTACGACACTGTTTATTCGAATCTTTTCAACGTAAAATTGTTTATTCGAGTCTTTTCTACCTAAAATCATTCGGCAAGTTCACCCTCCCCACCTCACCCGATGTCGTCGAGTAGAATAACCAACTTTTTTCTAAAATAATTGTCTCCATTTACGTGATGACATGTTAATGTTTGGTAATGATTTATTCGGATGTTGCTAACTGTATGCGATTTAATCATGCAGACAAAACTTTTGCACAGAGGACGAAATGCATTCTTCGTAAAGAAATGTGTTGTAACATGATTTTTCGGTCTTTGTCTGGTACTCTGTTTTGTTCACGGCTAATTTCTCTGTGTGTGTGTCTGCAAAAATCTATTTTTAGACTATGCTGACCCTGTTATGATCTCGACAATTACCTCCAGTTGTAATTATCTGTGTTGCCAACTACAAGACTGATAAAACAACTTTTCTGCATTTAACCCTTTACCTCATGCAAGCGCCTTTGGACGCCTCTACTCCATTCACATATAAGCGCCTTTTGACGCCTCTACCCGATTCGCATGTCAGCACCTTTTGATGCCTCTACACCATTCTAATGGAAGTGCCTTTTGACACCTTCTGTAAACATCAGCCATTTTGTGTGGGTTTTCGTAGCGCTACCTTTGGGGAAAACCCCCTATTAGATACTACATTCATTGGTGTGAATGACCATTACATCAGATCACGTGGTCACTGTTTATGCTCTGGTCGAAATCTGCTATTTAAAGTAACCAGGTCGTATTCTCCATTCTCCAAAATGGAGGTCACGGATTTCATTCAGTACTTACTTGAGTTTTCACGATTAGAATCACAACTATGAAAGCTTCAACAACTTAGGTAAAGGCTTTGATACTGATGTAGGCAGCAATTAGTTTTTAATAAATTATCAAATTCAGCTGATTTAGTGATGTAGACGCAGACAAAGAACTTGCAAATTTCGAGTATGAGAAATGGCAGCTACAGTTGGTCACATGGCTTCACTTACTTGACGGTGAACGAGTTCTCTCAAGATTTTAAAGCACATAAAAAATTCTTCTATGAAAAATAATTATACAGTTATAACAATCGGATTTTACTCTTAAATCTTTCCAACGTAATATATGTGTACCAAAAACGTAAAATGGTTAAAATTGCTGTTAAATGTAACATACACTTCACTGCTTAACAGGCCTATGTGTATGGAATAGAAAAATAACAGTGTTCTATTTATAGAGCACTGCACTGGGTAACTTTGCTACATGCGTATCGAAGGGCTAAAAAGCCATACACTCTGTGAGGTAAAGGGTTAAACAAAATGCCATGAGTTTTTTAAAGGCAGCAATTTTGTCACGTGATTCATTAGTCGCAGTCTGGTATCCTATTTGTGTTTACATTTCTCTACACTAAGTGAGCGAAGCCAAAACAGCTTCGATATGTACGCAGATTTGATCTGAACAATAGCACCTCACTGCTGTTAGGATTTGTAATCTTGACAATTATTGTCAGTAGTAATAGCCACTAATTATGAAAGTGAACAAGCTCAACATCTCACTAAGGGAAGCCATAAAGGCTATCAAACCATTTTCCCACTGACTTGTGTA
>JAECUM010037327.1:0-13824 GCA_016617855.1 Megalonaias nervosa
TATATATATATATATATATATATATATATAGTTACGTGTTGGCTCGTACAAAAGTAACAAAAGAAAAGAGTGAAGCCAACAAGCTCTGTAAATTTTAACAAAATAATTTATTTCCCTAGAAAACAAGGTAAAAATATGAAATAGGACGTACGGTTTGTGAATGTAATCCAAAAATTAATCCTAGAATTGAAAAATATAAGTCCTATTAATAAATAGTTCTAATTGAATCCAGGTGCGAATCTCGATGAAGTTCCAATATGGAAGGCGATGACGTCAGATGAGGTCGTTGTACTGATGGCAACAGTTCCTTCTTGAAGCACAATTTATAATCTTCCCGTTTAGAATTTCAGAATACATTTCCAATAAATGTTTTTGTCCCAGAATTTTATAAAGAAGAGCACTTGCGTGTTTTCTAGAGAATATAAATTATTAAATCCATAAAATAGAAGAAGTCTAAATCAACTGGCATCAACATAAAAAAACCACCTTGAGCTCTATGTTTACAATTAAGAAATAAATATTTGATGTTTGTTTTTGTACCTGTCTATGATGAAGTGCAATTGTAATAATACTATGATTCCATATTCATTTTTCCTATATGTAAACAGAATTTAGTATATTCTTTGCAATGTAAGTGTATGCTACCTCTCTACGTATTTTCCATTTTAATCCTTATATGTCTACCTTTGGTATGTTCTTTCCTCTTTCTAAATTACAGTATAATATTTCATCTTTACAAGATGTAACATTATTATTTAAGTACTTTTCAAATAAGCAAGGTACTGGAGATTCTTTTAATGAAACTGAGGAATAATTTGAATTAAAAATATCCAATACCACGAAACCATGTGTGCTTCATTGTACCTTTGAAAATTCATGCCCCGAACGCAACCATGTGTGGTAGTGTAGGCCACATTCTGTTACATGTATACCTGGGAATCAAAGCCTAAAAGCCTTATACTGCTGTTCCAATGTTAGCAATGAAGGATTTAGGGAAGCCATATATTAAATTAAAATGGCGGCCCAGACGGATAACAAGCGATAGCACAGCACCAGCGTAAGATAATAACCGGCCTAAATCTCAGCCAAGATGTTGCCTCACTCTGAATGGGAGGTTTCATGCCGATTTTGTTTGCAATGACCTAACATATTTAGAAATGTGCTGGAGTGTTTGTACTTTACACGAATAGAATGACCGTCTTTTCGTGTAATTAAAGGAAAACAAAATATCATTGCATATGATGCAACCTATTTCTTGAATTGTAAATGTAACCCAATTCCTGTCATTAAATGTGTGTTTGTTCTCTCTAAACTGTTCAAAAGGAAAGACAACAGTACATCACGATGTTTAATTCCCATATGGGATCTGGTCAATACTTGTGGGTGATGTGGGTGATGGTCAGTAGGTGTATGTAACTCTCTTAAAATACACGAAAACCTTATCTTACGTGAACCAAACTGCCATTGGATAGTTGCAAACAGTTGAATGAAAATGGCCTTTAACTCCAGATTGTATTATATAAAAAAGCGTGTTGGTTTTTAATTATTACTCGCCATCACTTAACAACCCTTTCAATTAAATTTGCATTAAATTTCTTTTCTTTTTTTTACCACAGGATCAAATTATTGTTGGCATTGGACCTTACCTTCAAGACGACGACCGTAATGTTAATTCCCGCTGACGCAGTTTGATACAATTTGACGCTGCGGTGACCACTAAACACTGTCAGAGGCGGCCGCGATATTAATTCTCCTTGACGCAGTATGGATCCGTTTCACGCTGCGGTAAAACTCATTACTAATGGTATAGCATTTATAGGATGGCGTGAAAATTGGGAAGCACTGTACACACACACACACACACACACACACACACACACACACACACACACACACACACACACACACACACACACACACACACACACACACACACACATCTTTCTATGTTTAAAGCTTCGCCCATTTATTCTTTTGCGCACATAGCAGTATGAACCGCATAAATAGCTCTGGTCTAAAACTCATTAGTGGGATTCACACAATTTATATTTTCTTCTTTGTTGTGTTAGCGAATATCCATATAAAATTCCTTCAAGAAATACGCTTACCATCTTTATAAATCACAACACAAGTTATAGTTTCAGCTTATTGCCCCCCACCCCCAACGTTTCTACGACAGTCAACGACAACTTTCACTGCTTTCATGCGTGTGCATGCTATGGTCCTGACTATACCAAGTTATTTACTTAAACTGGAATATTACATCTGAAGAGAATGTTAATTTCTCTCAGTTTTACTTTCGTCTCAGGACCTCATTTCATTCAAAATATAAAAATACGACTATAGGCATAGACCCAAAGCTTATCTAATCGCGAGGCAAAAAAAGGCTATACTAGTAGGAAAACAGGAGGTTTCTGGACCAGGTACCCTATCTCCCCTGTCTAGAAGGACCCCCATCCTATCCAAACAAGTACAAAAACACATTTTTCAGCCCACCCCGACCCCACCCATCAGGGTAGACATTTTTTTTAAGTGTGAGGTTTCTGGACCAGGGACCCTATCTCCCCTGTCCAGAAGGACCCAACAAATACAAAAACACATTTTTCAGACCACCTCGATCCTACTGATCAGGTTAGCAGCAAATCCGATTTCATTTCTAAGGTTTAGATAAAATTTTATTTATATCATCAAGCAACCAAGAATAATTATCGTTTCTTTTTATCTGATAAACTAGCGCGTGATCCAGCTAAAATGTTTCGTTGTTGTATCGATAAATTTCTCTAGGTGAATTTTATAATGCGTATGAAAATAAACAATGGATTATCATTAAAAAAATGAATTACTAAAGAAACTTTCCGCATCTCAAGTTGCTTTCAGGAAAAGGGTGGAAGAAGCGCGTCGAGGACAAGTCAAGGAGAAGAGGCAACCGCCAAACCTTCTAAGCCGGTTACTGAAGCAGTACCTGGCAAACAACCAGAAACACCATTATTATCCCAAGACGAGCTTGAAAAAGTACGAGAAAAAGGTTTGTTAGGTTTACTTGGTGAAAAACAAAAAGAGGAAACAGAAAGTGCTATTAAAAATTGTGGAGCAAGCTGAACGATATTAAACATTACTTGAGAATATTGAAGAAGAAAGAATGGAACAAGTAAAGCACGAAAAAGAAAAGAAGCGCCGAAAAATAATAGATGATTGGATTGCAAGTTTGCACAATAGAATTACGGATCAAGAGTATAAAATGTTTGATACTAGCTATAATATCAAAGAAAGAGTTGATAGCATTAGAAGTGCTACGACGGGTTATATATAGACTAAAAGGACTTTTGGAAAAAATACGATTTGAAAGCGAGGATAAAGCTCAGGAAATTACGTCAAATAAAATACTAGATGAAAATGTCGGATCATATAATTTATATCGACATGGTATTAATGCCGGTCTTAACCTTAAAGTTATTAGCAATATATTATCTAATGAAGAAGGTTTTACCAACCACAGAAGTAAATTAAGTACGCTAGCAAAAGAAAATTGATGAGGAACGAGTAAGAGAAAGACTTGGCTATGGCGTTAAAGTATTTGCATCAAACACCGAAATGGTTGACCGACTGTTGTTGCTGATATCATCAAAAGAAGCTGGAAATAAATGCACTGAAATCGACAACGAAATTGTAGACATACTGGATCATCTTCATCATCCGAATACAAAATTTTACATCGCGATCTTATAGCGTAATATAATCTAACAAAAATAAATATAATGTCAACAACGACGGCGTTGCCGACGACAACATTATTACTCGATTCGTCACAAAGAACAAGAGACAGCGCAAACGTTTCTGTCTACTATAATCAACCAATAATACTAGATCCTGGTAAACAGTACGAAACTGGATTAATTTCTGCTACAATATGGCATTCTATGACAAATGTGAAAACAAACGTCAGCGACGACTTTACATTTAATCCAGGCGCGTGGGTATCAGTTAAAATACCACAAGGAGCGTAAAACGTAACTGATGTTAATAAAACGATAAAAGAACTAATAACAAAAAACAGCGGAAACGCCGCCAACGTCGCAGACAATTTCGAGTTAACTCCAAACTATAGCACACTGCAAGCTAGAATTACATTAAAAATAATTTGATAATCGATTTTTCACCAGCGACTAGTACTGCATCGCTGCTGAGCTTTAAAAATCAGCAATACGGCAGCGTCGAGGAAAAATGTATATCATATGATCGAGATTTACCTGTTAACATAACAGAGGTAAATACAATTTTAATCAATTGTTCTATTGCATCAGGATCTTATTCAGCGATGGGAAGCCAAGCTCAAACAATCTATATTTTTTCACCAGATGTCCCGCTGGGATCGCTAATGCAAATTACTCCTCGACAGATAATATACAATCCGATTAACCCTGTAAACCAGATAGCGAACATAACAATGCAACTAACAGATCAATCAGAGAGACAAATAGATCTTAACAATGAAATTATCACGTATTACTTACACCTACACGCGACGACATAGTCGATGCGTAAGCCATGGACGACATAAGTCGTTGCAAAATTAATTTTGTAAGTCTGTATGTTATAACACGATGAGAAAAAGAAAATTTTACAGAGAAACAATCGTAGATGGATTTCTTGGAAATATATTTACAAAAATTGTTGAAAATATACCAGGAGTTGCGCGTAAAGTAGCACCAATTGCAATTGACGCCGGTAAAGCTTTTGCGACAGGAGCCGCATCTGCGGCCGGCACCGCAGTCGGACAAAAGATCGCCGATAAAGTTAGAGGCACGACACCTCCGGTGTTGCCACCGGTTTCTGCGACTAAAATAAAACAAGCAATATCAGAAATTCCACCAACAAAAGAAACAGAACGAGTTATGACAGTTACCACAAAAAATTCCTATCACCACTAGGGGAAGAGTTAGTGCGTAAGCTAGTAAATAAAACAAAACGAAAAATAGATTTGCCTCAAATTTAGTAATTTTATGTGGCGATTATAAAATAAAAAATGTCAGTTAAAAATTATCTCGATCTTGGTGAGGGATTTGAAGTCGACAAAACAGTGACAGAGTTCGAGTATATCAATAACTCGATGACAACTCAAACGAACCAAATAAATTTGGCCCAAAACAATTTAATACCAGAGACGAGGATATATTTTTATTAAGGTGATGCTGTAAGTTCGTGGTAAAATAATAACAGCAGTTGGTGGTGATATCGCAGCTGGAACAGAAATTGCACTTGTCAATAATGGCTGGAGCTTGTTTAAAAGTGCACGATATCAAATAGCAAATCATACCGTGGAAGATGTTGATAGTTGGTTACCGGTTGCAAGTACATTATTAAATATTCTTTCGTTTAGCGATGATTATTCGAGATCAATCGCAACAAATATGATGTGGTTCAAGGATACTGGACTTGGTTTAACTGTTTTAGGCGATTTTATTTCAGATGGTACTCTTACGCACTGCGCTGACGCTGCTGCAGATCTAGTAATCGTTAGAAATTTTCTTATAGCAAATGCTGTAAAATTTGGTATAGAACCATCAGTTGCAGCGGCAAATGTAGATGCCGTGAGAAACTCACTGACACGAGCGTGTAATAATCTTGGTATAACGCCGACAGATGCAGCCACAGATGCAGTCGCTATGCTAGATTTAATAAACGGTGTTATTCGTACACGTAATATAAGATATAACGAGGGATATGCCAAACGAAAATCACTTACGGAAGGATCACAACAAATAACAATGATGTTGCCCTTAAGCACAATATTTGGATTTTGTTGCGACTATCATAAAGTATTTCGAGGGGTGAAACATACACTTATTATTGAACAAGCCGACCAAGATAATTGCCTTATTCTAGCTGGTGGAGCAAATGCACAGATTGTGATTACGAGGTTGGCTCTGTGGATGCCTCGAGTTGTTCCATCGGTGGCTACGTTGCCAGAGCTTAACAAAAAGTTGGAGGCTTTTGCACAAAAGATTTATTTTCATCAACAAAGAATATATCAAACAGTTGTTCCTAACACAATCGACTACACGTGGCGCATTACAGCGACTCCAAGCGAACAATTATCACGATACATGTTTGTTGTTTCTCAACAAACAGCTCGACCCGGCAACCTTGAACAAAATAACGCTGTTTTCGATAACGCTTACGTTAGAAGGATATTTGTCAGAATAAACTCTAAAAAATACCCAGAACGAGCGATTGAATGTAATTTTACTCCTGACGCTGGTAGAAATGTTATCCTAGCGAATATGAACCCGATGATAGTAATGCAAAAAGATCAAGACGCCGACAGCGAATCGCAAATTAATATTGAAGAATTTTGTACGCTTTATCCTATATTTGCCTTTGACGTATCAAAATACTCCGATCGAATGATTAATTCAACCGCGTAAATAGAAGTAACTTGGACGCTTGGAGGAGTCCCGGCAACTCCGTTTAACGTGTTTGCGCTTGTGTCCAGCGACAGATTCTTAACAATTGACTCAGTACAAGGCCGTATGATGGTAAAAATTTAATCTAACAAAATAAAATACAATGAAAACTAAATACACAACTCGAGAAATATATCTAACGCCCGGCCAAGTTGAAAAATTATCAGCAGCAGTGGCTAAACGCCATTCTGTTTCTTTAATGATATCTCCGGCGGATACTGCGACAGCAAAAAAAAAACTTCAATCAAAATAATGTTGACGCAACAAGAAATCAATACACTTGATCGGGGTAAACCGTTTGTTCTTAAGTTGTCTATTGCACAAGAAACGGCAATGTCAAAACATGGCGGCTTTTTTGGACCAGCACTTTCCGTGTTAGCTAGCTCAATACCAAATATTGTACCTGTACTAGGAACACTAGGACTAGCAGCAGCATCAGGGGCAGTATCAGGAGCAACTAAAAGAACAGTATCCGGAGACGGTGTCTCCAGCGGTTTGAATCGCCGGAGGCGGAATCAATCAAATCTGTCGTTGATGTAGTTTTATATAACAATAAAATATAAATGCCAGCTAGAAAAGGAAGGACAAAGTCGTCTACGATAACTAAAAAAAAACCCCCCAAAAAAACAAAACAACGAGGCGTTCTCGGGCTGCAACGACAAAGTCGTCGAGGACAATAAAACAAGGAGTAATTATTTCTTTCGCTCCACTTTTAGCGGGGTTAGCTGTTAGGAATCGGACGCGGAATGACACTAGCAGGGACCAGGCGCCGTTGATGACGTTGCCGTTGAGTAATTGTGATATAATTGAAAAATTAAAATTAAAATCCAACGCCAAAGACAAAGTCGTCAAGAACGGATTTCACAGGGTATTTTTCAAAGATGAACTTAATGATGTATCAGCAGGTGGTTCGTGTATCATAAACATACAAAACTTCAGTGATGGATCTGGGACTCATTGGGTTGCTGTTTACGATAATAATTATTTTGATTCGTTCGGACTTCCTCTGAGTGATTTTATCAAAAATATATTTTTAAAAAATGAAAAAAAAAAATAAAAATTTTTTTTACTCTTCTAATCATCTACAGCCGGTTGGAACACCTGCTTGTGGATATTATTGTATTATGTTTATCCGACAGATGTCATAGATCCAAATTTTCTAAAGTTTGTTTTGCAACTTGATAGGCATCCGAGCAAGAACAACGATAATCAAGCGATTAATTTTGTGTGACAATCGAGTATAACAATGTCGCAATCATCAAAATACTACCTTAAATGTAAAACTAAAACACCTAACACTGACGAGTGAACAGAAAAAGCAACCCCCCAACCCCCTCCAACAGAATGATGTCAAAAAAGTATTTGGGTTGGTTGCGCTAAAAAAAAGAGGTATATTTCTTGCTTCGTCAACTCCAGATAAGACCCCATCGTTGACTACTCCAACAACGTCAGGAGAGTTATTTTTGTCGACGATTAAAAAAATAAAACAACGTGCAATTGTGATTGTGATAAAGATCTTTGTATCAAACAGGATAAAATTGTCACTTATTGTCAATACTGCAATCGCTGTGAGGTAATTGGCTCTGATATCGATATACATAAACTTATTGGTAAGTCACCAAAACCAAAAGGAGGTTGGACGTTACCCGGCCACAAATACACAGGGCCGTATAATCCACTAGATAAACAACTTTATGAAAATGGTAATCCATTACCATGACAAGAGCCTTATAATCAAGTTGATGCGATAGAAATGCGTCACGACATATGTTATCGTGATAACCTACAAGATAAGCCTGGCTGTGATAAGATAATGCAAGAAGAACTTAATGATATGAAACCTGCAAATCTGCGAGAACGATTTGATAGAAGGCTAGTTCAAGGATTAATCGGAACAAAATACAAGTTAGGTCTTGGAAAAGAATTGCATGGTGATAGCATGCAATCGCTTGCATCAGAATTACATAAATCTAAAAGAATAGTTTCCGCGACGTAAGGTTGTCGCGAATACCGTTGATGATATGTGGGAGGTAGATTTAGTTGATATGTCAAATCTTGCCAAGTTTTAGCGATAATAAAATGTACCTTTTGAACGTTATTGATGTTTTTAGCAACTACGCATTTAGTATACCCGTTACAGATAAAACAGGAACATCGATAACCGATGCACTAAAACAAATTATCGCTAGCACGGAAAGACGACCAAATAAAATTGGACTGATCATGGAGCAAAGTTTTTTAATAAAATTTGAACAGTTTTTAAAACAAAATAACACAAAAAATATGTTACAGGAAACGAAAGGAAAATCGTTGTCGTTGAAAGATTTAATCGTACACTAAACGAGCTGATCCATAAACATTTGACAGCTAAAACACGAACAGGTATATTGATGATCTTCCGCAGATTGTTGATAAATACAACAACACAAAACATCGAACTACTAAAATGTCACCAAACGACGCATTTAAAAATCCAATACTAGCGAATAAAAATATGTGCCGCAGGCATAATTTTAAGGTTGGTAATAAGGTTAGAATTTCATTAACAAATAATTATTTGAAAAAGGATTTACTCCAAACTGGACTGAAGAAGTATTTGAAGTTGATAAAATTTTACTGACAATACCTGTAACGTACGCGCTAAAAGATCTAGCTGGGGAACCAGTAATTGGCAGTTTTTACGAACAAGAACTACAGAAAACTGAACAAGATGTTTTTGTTATCGAACGAGTAATCAAAAAGCAAGGCAATAAAAGCCTCGTCATGTGGCGCGGTTATAGTCAAAA
Source organism: Megalonaias nervosa (assembly GCA_016617855.1). Taxonomy (NCBI): domain Eukaryota; kingdom Metazoa; phylum Mollusca; class Bivalvia; order Unionida; family Unionidae; genus Megalonaias; species Megalonaias nervosa. Next base: position 9,251 of record JAECUM010037327.1, read on the forward strand.
ATTTAATAGTTGGATACCAACGAAGGAGATTAGTATTGGGAAATAATTTTTTGATAAATTTCCTCGTACTTGTTTAAGACTGATTTACATTTTACAGGCTTACATAACGCTATTAGATATCGTCGCTGATCATCAGAGATCGTCATTAGATTAAATATCTTAACAAAGATAAAATCAAATTTTGTATTTTTCTGTCGATCTGGAATTTTGATATTTTAAAACGGTTTTATCAGCTGCCAAAATAACTGATTCTCATCTACTGTAAAATTAAATTTCAAAGGTTTTTTGTGATATGATATTTTACGTTATATGGACCAGTTGTCGGTCTTCCATAATTTTTCTTATCCCACGACATTGTTGCGGTGACATCATCTTCGCAAAGACGTAAGTCGTCGTCGTTGGCATCAACATCGACATCGACGACTTTCTCGTTGTCGCTGACGTCTGCGGCTTCTTGTGCTATGCCTGCTGGTGTTAACGGTGTATCATAAATGTACTTTAGTTTTTCTAAGAGACTCATATTATAATATAATTTTGTACAACTTTAAATAATAGAGCATGGACAAGATACGATATATCGAACAGATGAAGATATATGGTACTAGTGCCCTTAAGGAAGCAATAAAAAAGTATTGTCAGGCGAAAAAATATTAGTCAATTTATTTTTAGTTCACGGCAGAAACGATAAAATTTTATTGACCGACATAGAAAGAAAAAAATTATACGGTGATAAAGTATATGATAAAGAAGCTATCATGTTGTGGTGTCATAGCTGCATCAGCCAAAATGAACTTGCTAAAATCTTACAATAAGTTTAGTTATCATACAAAAAAGCAATTTTATCAAAAGTTGATGTTAATGTTGCCAAACTCGTAACGCCATCAGCATATCTCTTGACGGTTGCCGGATGTATTTTAAAATATCTATCAGCAGCTGAAACTGATTTGAATTTTAGTTCCTCATCTGTTTCAGTATTTACCGCAATGATAGGTTTAGAAGGACATCTAAAATTAATACACCACATCGTCCTCGTTTTGTATTTTCTTTCGGCGTGACAAGATCTAAGTTTTCTAGACGATTGTCGATTTTAAAGCAGTTGATATGGTCTATTACTAAACCATCTGGAATAGGTCCATTAAAAGTTTCATAACCAAATCTATGGTTACGGTAATTAATGAAATCTGTTTTAGATCCTCGTATATTTATTATGAGATATCCGCTAGTTCCTAGTTTTCCTAGCAATTTTTCGTTTGGATATTTCGAATAATTCCACTATCATTTGCCTCGTAAAGATCAAATTCCGGATGAGGTTGAAACTCATCTTGCAAAGACAGTTTGCAATATTATCATCAGTAACCGCACCGTTGACATAATGCACCCGTTGTCTCTCTGGAATATAGTCACAAAATAATGTGTAAATAAAATCTTTCTTTAAGATTTCAGTTCGCACAGCATTCTCACCTTTGACGCTAATCTTATAACCAGCTGGTGTTGTTTTACCAAACGGTTGTCCGTATTTGACGTGTATCACCGACCCTAACATATTCACCGCGTACAAGTTGTATTTGGGGTGGACATGATAATACTCCTGTTCGCTTGCGCTTGTCATCATTAAATTTTGTGCCATTATTCTGATAAGAAATCGATTTGTTTAATTGTACGTATTTTGCTTAGCCCTTCGACAGGTGTGTAGTGCGGTGCACTATAAATAGAATACCTGTTGAACACTCAATTAGACATTTGATAGTATAGTATATAACAATGCTGAAGTTACGTGATACAGCAAAAAAGAGTCTTACAGGAGAACCCACAAAAATAGCTACTGCTTTCGCAGGATTTGATAACAGCTATCGATTTGATAAACAAATCGTTTTGGTAAATTTCACCTCATAAATCTTTTTCTTTTGTTAGAACCAACTATAAAATGTGAACTTGAAAAACATAAGGGTTTGAAAATCCTGGTTCAGTATCACGTTATATTTTCTAAAGTACATGTGACAGAAGAGTCGACTGACGAGGTAATTGCAGATCCTTTTATTAACGCAAAATCCAAGCGTGTTTTGCTTGGAACTAATCTTTCATTGCTAGCTGATAATGTACACCAGGGAATTTGGAAAAATATAGAAGAGTTCATCGAATCAGGTTCTGATTGGAAGTTTGAGATGATTACTGAAGTTTTATTTCACTCAATGAAATATGACGTATTACGTGGTAGTTCATATACTGACCTGCCACAAAAAATAAAAATTACAAAATGCTTTATTAAAGTCAAAAACTTGATCAGAGGTGCCTTCAGTGGGCCATTCTTTCTGCATGTTTCCAGCAAAAGAACACTCCGATCGTGTTGACAAGTATTTTTGTCACGTTACAAAATTAAATTGTACTGGTATTGACTTTCCAGTTGCAGAAAATCAAATACCAAAGTTTGAAAAGCAAAATAATATTTCAGTTAACGTATTTAGTCTTGACGAGCATGAAAACGTTTATCCAAGACATATTTCTGAAAAAGCCTCGCAATCGAAAATAAACCTACTGTTTTATAAAAATCATTACGTATGGATGAAAAACTTCAACGGACTTGTTGATAGACAGTACAACAAAGAAATAAAGAAAAAAAAGTACTTCTGCTATAATTGTTTACACGGTTGCTCAGAAGATAAAAAATTGCAAAACATCTACATTACTGTACTGATGTACAACGAATAACAATGTCAGGCGAGGATGAAAAAATTCTTCGGTTTGTCAGTCATAAACATAAACTAAAAATTCCTTTCGTCATTTAAGCCAACTTCGAGTGTTTACTTCAGCCTGTACTTGGCGCAGAAAATAATCCTAACCAATCGAGCACAAGAAAAACTCAAAATCATGTTCCATGCGGAGTCGCATATAAGACAGTTTGTTGTATTGATCCTATTTTGTCCAAACCGATTAAAATATATCGCGATAAAGATTCAGCTGTTTGGCTTCTCAAGCAGTTGATTGGCGAAGTTAATGATATATTTAAACGTTTAAGAAGAATAGTTCCAATTGAAAAATTAACGGCCCAACAGGAATCCGATCACGAACAAGCAAACTTTTGTCATATTTGTAAAAAAGCCTTTGACACAGAACGTGTATCACCAGCACCTGGTAATAAAACGTACTTGATTATTGTCATTTGACCGTGCAATATCGTGGAGCGGCTCACGATAACTGTAATCTAAAGTCTCCTTCTCCAGATTCTATTCCAGTTGTTCTTCACAATTTCCGAGGATGTGACAGTCATTTTATGGTAGAAGCTTTTGGTGATCCTGAAAGAACGTCTCGTTTAAAACTCGATAACGTAATCAAGTGTATCCCAAATAATTTTTAAAAAGTATATGTCAGTTACTTTAGGTAAGTTGCGTTTTATCGACAGCCTACAGTTTATGGCAGCATCATTAGAAGAGCTGGTAAAAGGCTGTAGCGCGTTTTATAACCTACAAGATTATTTTGGTGATAAAGCAAACTTGTTAACAAAAAATGAGTGTTTCCATACGAGTATCTCGACGATTGGAGTAAATTTGATGAAACTTCTTTACCTGACAAAGATAAATTTTATTCGTAGCTATAAAATTAAAATATAAATCATGAGCGGTACAAATATGCACAATATATTTGGAATGAATTAACTGCAAGACATTTGGCGATTATCATGATTTGTATTTGAAAACGGATGTTTTATTGCTAGCTGATGTATTTGAAAGCTTTCGAAAACTGAGCTATAATAATTATGGACTAGATCCTTGTTGGTATTACTCTGCTCCTGGGTTATCGTGGGATGCTCTGTTAAAGTTTAGTAAGATGGAGTTGGAATTACTGACGGACGTTGACATGTTAGTTTCATCGAATAAGGTATCCGTGTCGGTATTAGCGTGATAACAAAAACATATTCGGAAGCAAACAACAGATACATAAAAGAGTACAATCCCGAGCTTCCATCGAAGTACATCATTTATCTCGATACAAATGACCTCTAAGGTTATGCAATGTTAGAATCAATGCCGTTTGGTGGATTTCGTTGGATTACACCTGACCAATTTCTGGCGGAAACAGATAAAAGATAACTGACGACGTTTCATATTTTGTTGAAGTTGATCTTGACTATCCTACTTCGTTACACGATTTACACAACGATTATCCTTTCTGTGCGGAATCAACGATAATCGACTATAGTAGGTTATCTCAGAAACAACAAGCAATGGCATCAGCGAAACAAAATTCTATGGTAAGTAAACTCGTTCCAAATTTATTTGATAAGAGAAATTATGTTTTGCATTACAAAGTTTTAAACAAGTAGTAGATATTGGTCTTGTATTGAGGAAAGTTCATCGTGTGTTAAAATTCAATCAGTCACCGTGGATGAGAGGTTATATCAGCTCAAACACCTCAAGGAGAGCTGTATCGAAAACTGATTTCGAGAAAAGCTTCTTTAAGCTTGTAAACAGCTCCGTCTTTGGGAAAATGATGGAAAATATTAGAAAGCAAGTAAACATCGAGCTAGTTAATGATATCAACTGCCGAAACAAACTTGTGTCAGACGATGATTTTGTCAG
>JAECUM010037328.1:0-18735 GCA_016617855.1 Megalonaias nervosa
TATATATATATAATGATTAAAGCAAAGATTAAATGCAAGTGGCTCATGATCGGTTGTTCAGTTCGTAAATGAATTCTATGGATGGCAGATGCAAAGTGTTCGTAGAGGGAGTCTAGGGCCAAAACCGTGCTTGAAGTGTGGTCTTGGGGTCAGATGAGAAACACAGTTGTGTGTGCATTGTGGTGGTAAAAAATACAGAGAGCTGAAACGATATTATGATTAAAAAAATAATACCGATGGAGTCGAATCTCCTATAAAAAAAAGCGCCGAAGACTATCTCGCCAGATTTTCACTCCAGCAATAAAATGATAATTTAGACAAATAATATTATGATATAAATGGAGCAAGATGAATTTGTGAAGCATCCCACCATTAAGAATTATGAGGCATCTCGTGATGGTATCATCAGACACTGTTGATTAAAAAAAACAGTCGGTACTATTGATAATGTTGGTTATCTCAGATTTAATGCTGGGATAAAAAGATATTTATCTCATAAATTCATCCACGAATGTTTTTTGGATTAATCGAAGACAGAGTTGTGATCGATCACATCAATGGCAGTAAACTTGATAATTCTTTATGCAATTTACGAGCTATTACACAGAGTCAAAATTGCAAGTTAGGAAATACTTGCGGTGGTAATAATCGTGCAAAAGCTATTAAATCTGTAAATTTAGAGACAGGCGAAGAAATAATATTTCATTCAATATATGCAGCTGGTAAATATTCTGATATTCACGCGCGTTCGGCACAATGTGTCGCAGATAATGTAACCAAATCGGCGTATTAAAAAAAATATAACTAAAAAGTAACATTTCACAATCTCCCTATTATATTAGATGATGAAGGAAGATAACTTCTGTCAAGCAACGCTTTCTCCGCTAGAGTACTTAAGCATTTGCTCCGCTTGCAAGTGCGTAATATTACAAATCCAGGAAAGTTATTTTTAGCTCTTAAAGGTAAGACAGGCAACAGAGTTGTATACAGGCCTACTTGTACTTTAACCTCGTGAATGACATCTTCTGCAGAAAATGTATGTGCGATTATCGAATGCAGATATTTTATACAGTATATTTTATGAAGTGTGTTTGGAAATTGAAATAAATGCACGCAACAGTTTACAATAATTGTGATTTTATTCAGTATAACTGATCGCACATGTTGGTTGCCTGCTTGTCCAGTATAGGCAACCTCAGTGTAAGTCACGGTTGTGCAAATCCAGGTAAGTTATTTTTAAATCTTCCAGGTGAACAGGTATACGGACCTACATGTACTCTTTAACTTCGGACAAACATCTTGTGTAGAATTATCGAATGCAGATATTTTATATAGTATATTTTATAAAATGTTTTAGAATTTGAAATAAATCCACGCTACGGTTTACAATAATTGTGATTTTATTCAGTATACTGCTCGCGTGTAGGTTGCCTGCTTATCCAGCATAGGTACCTTCATAATAATTTTTGAAACATATGATTGTAAGAAGGAGTCCGTGGCGCAGTGTTAGAACGGTGGATTCTCATACTGGGGTTCCATTCCCGTGACTGACGCATCGTCGACGGTGGGTGGTATTGACAATTTTTCATAATAAGTGAGGGGCTTCAAGCACCAAGGGAAAATGTACACCTCCTTACCACGACTAACAATGTGGTGGGTGTATTTTTCATTCACCCAGGGGTTTGATTGGGGGGGGGTGTGTACATGAAACTGGAGTCTCCAAAATAAACGGTAGCTTGATTGAGCTCTAAATCTCACTGAAGGGTACCCCACACAAGGACATTCAGAAAGAATGTCGCCAGAATGAAAATCTTAAGGGTGCCCCCATACAAGCCATAAGAAAGGCATCAATGAAGGGACCCTTCCACAGCAAATACTGGCAATGAAGGGACCCCGTGGAATGATAACTGCTCACCATTGCTACTGTTTATTTTTGTTTAGAAATATTTCTTTCATATACTGATTCTGATTCAGATTTATTTTTATTTTTATTTAGGAATATGATCAGATTCATCAGATTCAGATTTATTTTTATTTTTATTTAGGAATATGATCAGATTCATCAGATTCAGATATATTTTTATTCTGATTCAGATTCAGATTTAGTTTTTATTTTTATTCTGATTCAGATTCAGATTCATTTTATTTTATTCTGATTCTGATTCAGATTTATTTAGAAATATAATCAGATTCATTTATTTTTATTCTGATACAGACTCAGATTTATTTTTATTTTAAACAAATATTTATTATATAATGAATTCCGAAAATATTCATGCAATTATTTCTGAGATTAAAAAATTAAATGATGAGGATATAGAATTATCAGAACAATTGGACCGTGAAAAAATTATAAATGATTTTGAAGCTCTACAGGAAAGGAAATATGATGGGAGATATACGCTAGCAGCTGAGTATAGATTCATTAAATTACTTAAATAGGCCGTGAAACAACCTCTACTTTATGTCGATGATAAGGATATTAGAAAATTTGTTTCACTCGCAAACGCGACTGAGAAAGTTAGATCAGAGTTATCACGTGATACGAAACAAAAAAGATTATGAGTTCACGTGTACGACAACTAAAAAAATGTATGTCTGATCGTGAAACGATCCATTGTAATGTCACTGATGAAGTCACTGACGAAAGTCAAGAAGGATTATGAAAGTGGCTCAGATTCAGATTATAATATTTATTCTGATACAGATTCATATTATAATATTTGTTTTTATTTATGTTTAGACAATAATAACACACCATCAATTGTTGTGCAAGGGTTAGTTTTTCTATCTCGGCAATTACTCCATCCATGATATTTATTCGTGTAATTTAATTTGAGAAGAGATCAGTCACGATGATGCTCTATGAGCGTACATACAGACTTATTGCCAGAACTTCCTGTCGTAGGTCAAGTAAGTGTCCGGCCTGGTCAGTAAGTCTAAAATGTATCCGTGACAACAGCGGATTATGACATCGCAGATAAACCGGATTAACGGGCACTGACACAATTGAAAACCTAGGAGGTACTTCGGGGGTAAATGAATACAAGATATATCCTTGTTGTGCTTGTCTGGATTTTCAGTATCTACTTGATAACTTCCATCAATAGCATCACACACAAACTTAACTGCGATCGTTGATGTGATCGCGACTACACCTGGTGATACATGCCGACCTCCACTGTATGGAGCATTGTCGTGCTTGAGAATAATCTCCGGTGGGGATATTTTTCTCCACGCGTCTACGATCTTGGGAAAGTATTCATCGATATCATTGTCAGTTTTTCTTCAGCTCATCGGCGTTAAATCAGGGTAAAATAAATTTTTGTATATCTGCCTCGGTTATTTTATAATGTTTAGCAAATAATTGTTGAGCGGTTATTTTTCCGTCTACGAGACCCTTTTCAGTAGCCACTGATGCAATAATTACCTGATTAATAAACTCAAGGTCTGATGCAACCTGATTTAGATGTACCATTTCAATAATCTGTTGGGATACTTTTGTATGTAATTTTGAAATAACAGCAGTAGTGTCGTTGACGCAGTTTGATGTTCACTTTTAACCGCATTCGCGAATGAATTAATAAACCGTTTATCGATAAATACATCACGGGCTTTGCGATCAATATTATATACTCTTTTTGTTATTATAGGAATTTTTTACCATCAAAATCAACATAAATAAATTCTGTAGGTCCTGTTTCTGTTCTTCCTATCTGCATCCATCTCCACGGGTAAGTTTTTCTATATTCTGGAAGTTTTAAAAATATTCTTTTATCTGAAACATAATCAGCTGGTTTAGGTTCTGGTGGTCCTTGATAAACAGGTGCTACCTCTGGCCATCCTAATACAGTTCTCATCGATGACTGATATATATCTACGGGTTAGTCAGGTATTGATATTCCTATCGCAGCTGATAATGTTGGCTCATGAACCGTAATAGCGATTTTAGATTCTTTTCCTGTGATAGATTTGTTCCTGCGTTGGAATTCGTCGTTGATCTGTTCGATTTCATAACTGCCCGTAGGAATACCAATAACTTGCCAATCGGGAGTTCCATCAGATTTATTTTTATCAGAAAAACTAATAAGTTATTTGCGGGCAACCCACCGAATGATTTGGTCTAATATTTGGCCATCTGTGATATACTCGCAATTGTGCTAATGCTATTTCTTTGGCTGGAATTGCTGTTGGAAAGATAACGTCGAATTCAGGATTAGTTGAGCTCACTAATATCATCGTAGTTGTTGGTGGTGTTGTATTAGCGACGATTTGTTGGAGGAGTTTTTGTGGCGTAGTCATTATTATTATTTACTTCCTGATTTTAAATCAGGATTTAAATTAAAACGACTCTGTCTTTGTCGGAGACGGCGGGTTTTGATTTCCAGTTGCCAAACCGGAGGTGTCGTGGTAAACCTTAATCATTTCCGCGAATTCCTGATCTGATATTATTCCATCATTGAGCCCTGATGATATCAGCGATGATCATATGGCGTGTGCGCGTGTTGCCTCTGATAGTAATATTTGATATTCATGTAATTTATCAGCCGCACACGTAGATATCTCTTTGCAATTATATTAAGGATACCAGCAACGCCGTGTAATGTGGCGAATTTTGAAGACTTATTGAAACTTAAGGTTGAATAAATTGTGCTTTGAAGTTATCATAGTCAAGCCAGAAAGGTCTTGAGAAAGTTCACTGATATTTCACTTATTTGATCTCTGAAACATAAAAGGGTCCACGTTTAAGCTTCAGTAGAAATGACCGAGCAATCGTAACGGTATAGTGACACAGAGTACATAGAATTACCGACCTTATCGGTTGGAAGAGGACTTTATGTCAAATAATTGATCTTCAAATGAAAGCTAATTGCAGCATATTTTAGGCTGGTGAAGTCTGATGAAACACATGATTATTTGGGGAGAATTTTAGGAACAGTTACTTCTGATTGGTCAGTAAAAATTAAGACATACACTTTGGGAGACTGAGAATTTAAGGGTACCCAACTTGCTCAGAATTCTTTAGTTCGACTCTTGCTTTGTGAGAAGACAAAGGTCCGACTCTTTGGGAAACTTGAGAATAGTGTTTTCCCTCGTAGAAAGGCCAGATAGCTGTCTTAAAAAGGAAGACAGGCTATAGTGCTAGGACGCACGGTTTGTGTGGAAAGAAACAGCATTAAGGTATGCAATTTTAGTTTCCATATAATATTCTATTTCATTTGTTTGGTTTTTAGCAAATGTGTTGATATGCTTATGATTCACGCATGTATCGTGTATTCATTTCGTAGGACTCTGTTGATATGTTAGAGTGTTATGCAATTTAATTCTTTAATTTTACTGTTCATTGATAGAATTGACGGATTGCATGTAATCAAATATTCAATGTGTAGAATTCCATAAGAATTTATGATGTAACCCAAAAAATGCTCAAATATGCAGTATTTCATAGGGATTTATGAATTAACCCTAATATTCAATGTGTCATATTTTTTACGATTAGATAAATTGATTTCCTGTGTAGGATGATACTGTTATCGTGAGTTAATGACAATTGCATATTTATATATGATTTTTTTAATGCTTAAATGATCTTGCAGTTTATTGGTTACTGTAGCTAGATTTAGTGGATATTATGCCATAAGTGATTGAACATTTATCTTATTGGACAGAATTGACTAGTCAAATGTAAATAAGACGTGTAGTAATGTATGCTGGTATATACGGCCGAATTTGTCTGTAGAGAGCACGTGGTAATTTCTAATCAATTGCCGTGGGCGAGGGCAATGAACTTCGAGCTAAGGTCATTTGTACTAATTATAACGGTGTACCTTACCGGAATACAGAAATTTGTAAGGACAGTTATTTGTTAAGATCACATTATATCAGAATTTATATAGTGTGAATCGCTAATCTGGATACGAACAAAGAGAGTTATATATATATATATATATATATATATATATATATATATATATATATATATATATATATATATATACACACACACACACACACACACACACACAGATAAGTGGTGACAACATATCTAGCTCTTGTAATACTCTCGTATTTAAGGAAACAGCTTTATACCCTCCTCAGAAGGAAAAGAAAAGGAAAACCCGATGAGTCAAAGGGAAATCCGCATCTAAGAGAGGTCGGAATAATCAGGGGTCAGAAAGAGAACCAAAGCGCACGCATTAGACGTGGAGAAACAAGACAAGAGGAGACAGACGCCAGGTGATGCTGTCAAGCGTGGAATTGTACTCTCTAATTCACGACTCGTAACATGATGTAAATTAAACACTGCGACTAAATTCTATCAATGTAAATCTGTTGGATTGAAAAGTGAAATTTTGGTTATGTATTAATTGAAAGTGAAAGTTTGGTTATGTATTAACTGAAAGTGAAATTTTGGTTATGTATTAATTGATTAAATTTATTTTTATTTATTGGTAAAGGGGGCTCGTGTTGTTTATTTCTTTCAATAGCCTTGCTCAGCTATTTGTTAACGTTCCGTCTATCCGTCCACACTGGGCAATAACACCGTGGGAGGTCATTCCCTGGTTAACGAACACCAAATCAATTAAGGAAGCTTTAATGTTTTAAAGCCCCCCGTTACACGCCGGTTATAGCTGCAACACCAATTCATTTTACTGGTGCTATAATATATGTGGCTGATAATGATCCAATTATAGTTGCTGTTCCAGCGACTACGGCAGATGCAGAATAAACAGTTATATCAGTAACAACGATACGTCTACGGTATTTTTCAATTTTTATTGTGTACTCGTCAATAATGTTTTACAGTTGGGTCTGTAAGAAACACACTTGCTCGTATCTGTATTTGTTTACAATATTTAGATCTGACGTTTGTGAAAACATATACTCTAAAGTATTAAATAATGAACTGAGGTGTTTCAGCGACAAATTCCAAACACCACCAGTAAGACGCTGCGGTTAATTTTTTATCAGATGGTTCCAGTATAAACGTTTCTTCGACCGCTTGATTTGACACAATAAACACGGTTCCAGAAGAAATATCGGTTGAATGACGCCATGGAAATGTGGTAAATGTCCTAAATTTTGCTGCGCTGAACACAGACAGCCTATACACACCAGTGACTTCCGCGGCATGTTTGATAGTGTTATTTTGCTGTGACCATGTTGATGATCCTGATGATACTGTATATACCACGTTGATGATTTGTTTGTGAGGAATTTTAATCAGATTAGTTTTTTGAACGATATGAGGAATTCCACTGAAAATATCTTCTAGTTTTGTGTTAATTTCAGAGAGTTTTATGTCAACAACCATTGGACTTCCAAAGAAATCATCTGCGATTTTATTAAGTTTTTGAAAATTTCTACGAGTATTTAAAAACATATTTACTTGAACGTCATACTAGGCTCGTAGTGTATTTAATTTGTCATCGATTGTAGTATCTTTATCATCCACATATTTCTTTGTTGCGGCATCTTCATCACTTATTGGTCCTCTTAAAACAACGAATTTATTTCCATTCATGTTTAGGTGACCTGTCATTGTATCACCGGTGGATCGTAAACGATCAGTAACACTCTTTGTAATTTGATTTCTGATAGTTGCGATTGATACATTTGAGTCTCTGATTCTACCGCCGTCAGTAAATACTGGAATATTATCCGTGGTAGCATGAAAAACTCTGCGAATTATGTCCATCCACTTAATATTACTCGTCTTTAAAACACTGTATTTATCCTGAAAAATAACAACTTCATCCCGGTCAACTCCAGAGAGATTCATAATAACAGCAAGATCATCTCTGGTAGCGTACTTCGATAAATCAATATCATCTTTTTTTTTTCTTGTCTTTGATAGAGGATCTTCCATAAATATCAACCATTATACGATTAGTGATTATTTAAAACAGAACTCGTGTACGTATGTACAACTTTCTGAGGTGTATCGGAAGATTTTGAAATCGCATCGAGTACAGCAAGTGATTCAGGGCCGCATATTGGCGGATCAGTTATTGTCTGTGTTGGTAATGTTGAATACCATATGGGAGTTTGCACTCAGCTGATATATTTTAAAAATTCCTTCGGTGATGCCAACCCATACGAATCAAAATAAATAATTCCACGTGGGTCAGTCGCGTATGCAACCCAATGAGTACTTGGACCAGAACTTCCATCGAGATTGATGATACCGGTCTCAACACGATTTGGTTGTTTTGGTAATTGATCACGCATAAAGACACCTCTGAAGTTTTTGATATTTAATCGCGCAGCAGCATCAAGTCAATCAAAATTGGACATGGGAAGGAGACGCTTTGCGTCTAACGAAGTGTCCCGGGAAGTCTTAGACCTTTTCCGTACCATGAACGAGGGGTTCCTGGCAGTCTTAGACCTTTCCCTTTTTTTGGAAGTTATTATTCCTTGTCTTGTTGCTTTCTTTAATGCCATCCCTGCTGCAATTCCAACAGCACCAAGTGCAGCTGCTTTTGCAACAGCTGGAGCTTCAGCGGCTATCAACGCTGTTATAGCTGTGAGAAGTGGAAATATACCACCCGTCTTGGCAATGTCGCTAATGGCACCCGCAGACTAATCAAGCTGTACGCCGGTCTTTGACCGTTTGGTGTCATTGAAGTGCCTGAGTTGACGTTCAGTCAGTGATAGTTTATTTGGACCATCTGAGATCTGTCCTCGTTTCAGTGATATTTTTATTCCCGAATTTTTTTGACGCCGATTGTAGGTTTTTAATCTGACCAGGAGTCAGAGTAACATTAACGTGATGATATGATATTCTAATATCATGATCGATTTAATTACATGTTTTCTACTGGAGCATCAATGACTCTCATTCGTCCACCAACACCGTCAAACAACATTGTTTTATCTGAAAGTATAACAGCGATTGCTCTGTAATTAGCAATTACTCCTCTTGCCACACGAGCTCGAAAGTGTATATCAACTACTGACTGTCTGAACAAATCCAAGTGTTCCAATGAGAAATAATAGATTGGATACAGTGTTGTAAAATCCCGCTGAGATATCTGCAAACCAATATCAACATTTTGATCACGTCCCATGAATGTCATCCAACAATGATATGCACGTGCAACATGATTGTTATCAAAATCCAGTAATATATCCTCAGCTGGTTCTTGATGTCCATTTATTCTCAAAGAAACCTCAGTAACACCAAGTTTGTCAAATATCATTACACTACGTAACTGTGAGTTTACTCGTGTAGCATCTTGGAAAGAAATAATTATATGTCGCGGTGCAGAGACACCTTGCTGTGATGCTATTATCTGCCATGTGAATAAACCATTAATGTTGCTTTGAACACTATCTGTGGTCATCGTCAACCATGATAATGTTGATTTACCACCTTGACTCATGAAAGAAAGCAAAACGTTCTTCCTCAGGTATTGTTGGAGTCACTACTGGCATCCACAACGAAAGTTTTGTCAGTATTACTGTTCCATGAAGTGCCGCGGTTGCAGCTGGATCAACTCCTTCAGCGTGCCATATTGCATCATCGTCGGTAGGTTTTGCTCACAAGGAAGATTGTGTGTTTTGCCCCGAAGATAACCTTTCTAACATTTCTACAAAATCCAAAGACATGTGACAGTAGAATTGCATATGAAAATCCTTTATTGTCGTTCAACATTGATCGACGTGTTGCGAATCCCAAGTTGAAATTTTCATTCGTTGATACAACTGTGTCCCCAGCTGCATTTGGTGTTACGTTTCTGTTTTCTGGATGATCAGTTGTATCCTTTGCAAACCTCAGTGATGGACCAGCTGATCTCGAGTGATCATCGCTGTATCTTGCAAGGCCAAGTATCGGTGTGGCAACGTCGATGTCGTTCTGACAACCCTCAATATCCCGACCATCAGTCATGTATGTGGCACTTTTAAACAATGCCATGATGCCATTATTAACAAAACCAACTCGATCACCAATTCCGTAATCTGTATTATCCAATTTCAAAAGTCTACCTTCAGTCTCAATAAATGCTTCAGCGGGCAGGAAATATCTGATTGTGTCCTGAACTTGTAATTCGATTCTTCCACGTTCGTCAGGTACACGTGCGTCACAAGAATAATACTGATAATCACGTACCGATTCATCTTTGAGAACTGGTGCGTCCATGTCGAGTGCGGGATCAGATATACGTTTGAACATCTTTATTATATTTGTTATCGTCTAACACGAAGACCACTTCCTGTAATCAGACTAGCAGCTATATTTTTTTCTCTTTCTTTTCCTGATAGGGGCACAGCAGCCATCGATGGCAACGCCATTGTTGCTAGTTCTTGATTCGCAGCCTGAGTTATTATTTTACTAACATTTGCAGGCATAACTTCTGTGCTGGGTAATTTTACTGGCTGAGGTTTTCGTCGTATTAATCGTGCTAGTCTATTCTTGATTGCCGAAAATGCTTTACCGGCAACATCACCAGCAGCACCGATACCTTTATCACGAATAACATCAATAGCTTTCATCCCTAGTTGCTTTGCAATCGGTATTGCTTTTGGAGCTATCCTTCTGAATAAACCCTGAACAACATCACCTAATCCATCTCCGTAGTACGCTTTATATGTAGGTAATCGCGAATTTATCACCTTGACCATGGTCGGTCCACGGTGAGTATTATGTATGATCATCTTATTTTCTTGTCACTGATCTAATTGTATACCCTTAATCACTGCGGTAAATATCGGTGATTTCATCCATGAGGGATCGATAAACATTAATATCCATGATACTGCCTGTAAATAATCTCTGACAAATATCAACTGCTTCATGAATGATTTCTGGGGAATTATTACCGGCTCGTTTTCCGCCAAATCAGAATTTCTAATCGTTCAACATCGGCAAGGACGTTATCGCGACATAGTGTAATAAGGCCACTTCCTCGAGTAGCAATACCACTTCCAGTTACACCAGGGTCAGGTGATGGTTGTCTCTTTCGTCGAGATCTAGGCTCTCTTGGTGAACGTAATTCCAAATCTTCTTCGTTTTGTTTCCTTAAATAGTTCAGCCTCTTTAAGTTTCGATTTCATTTTTTCTTCTTTTTGTTTCCTTAATTGTTCAACCTCTTTAAGTTGCATCTTCATTTCTTCTTCTTTTTGTCTCTCTTCCTGTTTTATTTGTCTAATATACTGACCTACTGCCTGGTTAAAAATGTCAAAATGATTAAAATCTTCAACAGATCTGATTTGCGGAATATCAGTAGTGATGCGATATGCATCCCTAATCCTATCGGCAGATCTCATATTTTTTATATTCGGGTTACATATATTTTTTCTTTCTTCATATCCAAACGCGGCAATATTCAGTAATTGGGTTCGATCCTTGATAGCGGCAATACCTTCAGGTGCGAATTTATCTATGATGTTAGTTCTGGCCTTTGGCGGAGATCGTGGCCGAACTTCAGGTGGTGGTTGAGGAGGTTGAAGATGGCCAGCATTATCAACATATAATGTTTCAAGAGCTTTTTGTGTTGCCTCAGTTGCTGTAACAATTTTTTTTGTTGGTTCGACAATTGGTTTGAATAACCGTTTTGTACCCTCTGTAAATTCCATCTGAGACTCCTGACGCTCTTGTAGTTGTTGCTTGACAGAATCACGGACGGGGAGATATTTCTTAATTGCCTCTAGTCGCTCTCGAGCTAGTTTAGCTGTGTGAGATTCCATTATAATATCAATAATGATTTAATTAAGTACACCAACACAGAAGCAGAGACGGCGACGACATCGAGTGAGTGAGCGGTTACATAAACAAACACGCCATAACGATGAAAACATAAATGTCAAAAAATAAAGAAACAAAAATAAGCTAACCCAAATAGGAAAGTTTAGGGTCGGTTAGAGATTTCGGTTTTGACGTTATTGACGTTTGTATTTTTGTCTCCGTAGGAAACGTTAGTTTTCAGAGTAATCTCTAATTGAAAATTTTGTAGGATTCGCCCTCCCTGCTGCTAATCGTGAAGTATTTTTCCACACTGCACGACTTCATATTGCACGACATGTGTGTCTAAAGATAGCATCGTGTATTATTAACTACTTTGTAAATAAACAATGTACGCTCATGTAGTAGAGGGGTTTATCTTTTATTTTATTATATTTATTTGTCGATGAACTAAACAAGCTGTTTCGTCCATTTGAAAATAGAGATGATAAAGTTAACGACGTGAGTTCACTGAGTCACAAATGAAACTTTCAAACAAACAAACGAATGAACATGATATTCGCAAAGTCCACAACCAACGTGAGACGCAGAATCCAAAATACCATTCTGATCATTTAAAGAGTTATTTAGGAGAAATGTTCATAACGTTTCGCAAATATGATGGTTCAGACTATGACCAGTGCTGTCTAGGGTCTATAAGAATTGCATAAAAAAGTATATCGAGGCCTAGGGTTATCATATATTATTCAGATACGTACCATTTTACAAGTCAGTCAAAATACTAAATATGAGAAAGAAATGGAACTTATCCCTATCCAAAGTTTGACTTAATAACATACCTTTAAGGAATGGCAGACAATTTTCCCCACGCTAATGCTCCACATGTTAGTTTCAGTTGGCCAATGAGAAGGCAGTATTCCATTCAGCGCGTTGTTCTTGCAATATTAACTTTGGATAGGGATACACAGTCGAATGCCTGAACTAAATATGAGTACCAAATTTATTAAGTTTTGCAAAGCATAGCTTGAAATATCAGCGTTTATTAAAGGTATGATAGTAAGCCAAACTTTGGGATACGCATACAAAGTCGAATGTCTGAGCTAAACATTGGTACCAAATTTATTACGCTACGCGAAATGTAGCTTGAAATATCAGCGTTTATTTTTAAATAGGTCGAGCGAGAAAGGAGAGAAGTGTCCTCTCTTGTAGTTATTGTATAGTACATGTATGGCTAGTAAATTATAAGCAACGAAACGAGCCCCTGTGGTTTTAACGGCACTGTTAACAAAATATTAGCCACATCATGCCGTGGAAATGGGAACTTAGTGCCTTTCCTAAGGACGTAACGAGGCAGCTTGCTGGCCTGGTCGGACATAGCACCCGCAACCCTTACGTCACAATTCCGACACTCCACCAACCGAGTTAACACGGATCCTGAATGTGATGGCCAGAGATTGCTTGCGTAGGTCAAAAGCTATGGGTAAAATTTTTCGCTGGTCACTGTGCTACCGAATGTATGTCTCTATTTTATGTTGACATGTTTTGCACCTTTCATCACCCCGGGGCCCAGATGCACCTGTTGGTCTTGGCTGTCGATTGGCGTCACCGGGGTTGTTTTGATTGATAATTGCCGTCACCAGTAATTCATTAATGTCATTATTATTATTATTATTATTATTATTATTATTATTATTATTATTATTTACAGATTTCTGGGTATGTCAGTCGAGTAGTTGATCGTTTCCTGTTTGATGGCCGAATATGAAAGATCGATTGTGCATGACTATTGACTGGTAACCAGCATGGATCCAGTCCTGTCTAATAATGGTGCCTAAACCTGCAGGTGGAACCTGAAGCAAGACAATTGTGAAGGGACATATTCCCTGACTAACAATGAATTCCGAAGATTTCAAAGAAGCATGGAGAATGAGAAAGTTTTCTCATATAGAACTTAATGGCAAAACCCGCGCAAAAGTCCATATATATTGATAAGGCTCTGTCTAAGGCTAGCTATGCCTTCAAGCTGTTATGCCGTGTGTGTGTGTGTGTGTGTGTGTGTGTGTGTGTGTGTGTGTGTGTGTCCATTGACCAAACTCCCTTGAATAAGAAGTGCTTAGTCATCTATAAACTGTAATTATTGTGGAAAAGACTATATTGGGGAAACCGCTAGAAGCCTCGAAACAATTGTTAAAGAACACTTGTACACCAACAGAGAATCCCTGACAGCAGATGGTGAACTTTGCAAAGAATCGGGACATACTATTTCTTGGGATAACATCAGAATACTTAGTAGAGAGAATAATATACTGAGGAGAATAAGAAAAGCTACTGAAATCATGGATGGGTAGGCAATGTTGTACTGTTATTCCGGACTGGAACATCCGCCGTTGTGAAAAAGGGTTTTGTCACTTTGTCAACATTTATCTGATCACGTGACTCCACCCCAGAAATCATTCCTCTAATAAAGGTCTTGTGATAAAGTCGAAAGCTAAGGAGTCATAACCTATTATGCTACTGAAAGGTATCTATTCTTAGTTTTATTGACTGCAAATTCTGTAGCATGTAACAATATTTATTCTAAAACTGAAACATTGGTTTTTATCTTTTTTAATTCGCAAATAATTTTGCATTGTACCATTAAATTCACACCAGTCATCAAGCAGTTCAAATGTTTTACTAAATATCAAGTCCATAATGAAACTGACCTGAACTGAAAACCCACGGACTTTCATCGGTATATGCATTTGTTGACACCTCTTAGTCCCCTCCCAGCATATGTTGCCGTTAGGACTTAGAAGTGGCACCCTGTCTTGCAAAAGATGTGTGGGGGTCGGTGGGTGGGTGGGTGTTGGTTTGCATGTGCTTCCCTGTCCTCCCATGTAGTACTGTTTGTATTCATGTAGATAAATGAAGAATAATAAATATACGTATCATAATTTTGCAGTGTTGCTTTTTATTTGCTCATCAAGTATTTCAGTTTCTTTAACCAAATAGCCTATGAGAGAATTGTACTTCCTTCTCTTTGCCTGTGCTGGCAGTGGGCCTGGTTTCTATTTCTCTCTTGGCTTGAAGCTTAGGTCTGTTATTCCTTTCTCTATAGAATATTTAGTCTATGAGTCGGTCTCCAGCCCTTTCCCCTTGTTGGTTTTTCGCCAAGTGACTTTGCCAGAGTCATTTTGTCCTGTAGTTTGCGTAGGTGCATGTGTTGTTGTTGTTGTTGCGGTTGTTGGTGTTAGGACTGGCTATCTAGGTCAAATCAGATGTTGGTCTACGTCCTTGTTTATTCTACGTTGTTTTTGAATATAAAGAGATTTTATGCCGAAAGTATAAAATAAATAAGGTGTATACATGCGGTTTTTTGTTTGGTGCATGTGTGTCTGTGTTTAGTTTTGTTTGTTGCTGGTTTATATAGGCCGTGGCCTATGTTGGATAGGAGGTTGTTGTTAGTTGAAGTTTTGCACCGTGGTGCATTTGATTTATGCATTGTTAAAGGCTTATTAGAGTAGGGTGTATGGAAAAGGGGGAAAAAGAAAGAAACGATTTTTTTAAAAAATTAGTTATTTTGATTTTGTTTTTATTCAGAAGGGTTTAAGTAGTTAAGTATTTATCTATATAAGTATTTATCTATATATACAGTTGTGAAAGCCCTCAAGTGCAATTCTTTAAATATAGCTTATCCTAGTGATAGCTTTTTGCACTGAGATCTCTCACTTCTGTTCATTCTTCTCTAATTTAAAGTGCTTAGGGTTTGGGGAGGGTAATAGGAAGCATGGTGGTGTGTGTTTTGTGTATATCACAATTGTGGAGTGGGCTGTATTGACGTGCTTTATGCTATACACTTATTCTGTATTACTGCACTCCTGTTAAGCTAGCCTGTCATGGCTTTATGCAGTTTTATATTGTGCATTACTGTTTAGTTAGCTACTGTTAGGTAGCACTAGTTATGCACTAGTTAAGAAGTTTTCTTTTCATTTTGTGTGTGTGTGTGTGTGTGTGTGTGTGAATGTTGTTTAGTTAGCTAATGCAGTGAGGGTGTTGTGTGGGTTGGCTAGTGTTTCATTTATACTGTGATATATGGTTATGAGAGGCATTAACTCCCCCCACCCCTCTTTCGCTCGTGGCTGTAATTCTATCCGCCTGCGACAGGCAGGCGTGGGAAGGTTTATTTGCAATGGTTTTTATAAGTGTATTTAGAGAGGGGAGAAGTGCTTTAGCAGTTATTTTTATTCTGTGTGTTTATTGAGAAAAAAGAGGAATAAAGGGGGGGGAGGAGGGGGCAGGAAGGAAGGGAAGGGGGGGGCGATAGGGAAGGGGAGATGGCAGGGGGGGGTCTAATTCAACTAGGTTATTATTGTTTCTTTTATCCACGTATTTCTTCTTCTCATGTCTATGACATTATAGATATAGTCAGTTATTTCCTTGTGCAGTTTAGGTTCAGTAATGTTGTCAGTGTATAATTGCTTTTCGTTGTAGTTTCCTATTGCATTTTGGATCTGATTTATGATTTTTTTTTGCCTGTGTGGCTCGCTGGTTTTGCAGTGTAGAATTAGGTGGGGTTTTTTTAATCTTGTCCTTTTTTACAAATTGGACGGGGGGAACGCTTTTTGTTAGTTTTCGTTTAAAAGCGTTCTCCCCTGTCCACCACACATCATGTAAATATAGAAGGGTTCTTGCCTGGGTTTTTTTTTTGGGGGGGGGGTTGTATCTTTGATTTCTGACCATTGTTTCCAGATTTGTTCCCACTTTATGGTGGGAAAGTTTATTTCTACTTTATTTGGAATGTTTTTATGTTTGATTTTGAATAAGTATTGGTATTTTTTTTTTTTTTTTTTTCCTTTCCTTTTCTTTTTCCATATTTCCTTGTCTGTTCTATGTAGTGTAATGGTGTTAGTTAGTCTATACTCTTTGTTTGGTGGGCATAGTGTTTTAATGATTTTATTGTTTCTATATATTTCAGGTTCATTTTGTAAAATAAATCCGAACCAATATAAATATATAGCTTGCCAGATGTAAATCGACTGTTGTGATAGATTTTGGATCCTTTCGATGTAATTTGTCATATGTTTTACCCTGAGGTCAAGGGTGTTTAAAACCCCTTCTATCAGTGTTTTTTTTTTTTTGGAGGGTGTGTTTGGATAGTTGGTGGATCTTTTTGTCTCCCCAGATAGAATTGTATATTAATTTCTCAGTCTGGTTTATGTAGCGGTATTCGAAGTCTACTACATTAAATTCATACCGGATTGAGCTGATGAGATATGTTTTTGCAATTTGTATTTTTTCTATGAGGTTAAAATGCCTAGAGCTCCAAATTGTATTATGTTTTTGCAGTTTTGTCTTTATTTGTAGAAAATTGAGGTACTTGATATTATCTCCGAAGAAAATTCCTAATGATTTCACCTGTTTTTTAATATTTACTGGAGGGAGCCCCGGGTGGTTTCCCTTCCAGTTTCCTATTAGAAGAACTTATGTTTTCTGGTGATTGATTTGTGATCCTGAGGCTTTACTGAAGAGTTCGTATTGTGTCATTATTGCTTGATATAATTGTTGTTCTGTAATGAAATTGGTTCAGTCATCTGCGTGTTGAAAGGTTTTACATTCTTTTTCCAGGTTGGGGATGTTTACACCTTTTATTTTCTTCTCTTGTTGTATAGCCCTACTTAGGACTTCAATTCCTAAAACATATAGTAGCATTGATAGGGGGCATCCTTGCCTTACGGATCTGTTTATGGGGAAAGGTTTCTTCTAGCCCCTTTTGTTTGTACCATTGATATAATGTTTGTGTACAATATTCGAAACCATTTTTGGAATTGCTTACCAAACCCGAATGCTTTTAGTGTTTCTGATATATAACTATGTTCAATCCTATCGAAAGCTTTTTCCTGATCGATAAGAATCATATCCCCCCCCCTTTCATGTTCTTCAGTTAGTTCTAATATTGATCTGATTGATAGGACGTTGTCTGTTATGTGCCTACCTTTTCCCCCACATGTTTGGTTTGTGTTTATTATAGTTTCCATGGTTCCCTTCAACCTATTAGCTAGTATTTTGCTAAGTATCTTATAATCAATGTTTAGCAAGATATGGGCCTCCAATTTTGTTAGGTCGGTTGGTTCACCTTTGTTTTTGTATATTAGATTGATTAGCTCTTTCTTCATTGTATTTGTCATTTCATTATTAATAAAAATGGAGTTGTATAGTTTTTGTAAGATTGGTGTTATCTGTTTGTTGAATTTTTGATAGAATTCTGCATTGATTCCATCAGTTACCGGGGATTAATTTGCTTCTAAAGATATGGGTTCGTCACATTGTTGTTTTTGTTGTTGCATTAGCTTTGGTAGGTTAATTTTGTTTATGTAGTCTTTGATAGTTTTTGTTCGTATGTTTTGGGATGTGTATAGAGATGTGTAGAATTTTTCTATACAGTTAAGGATTTTTTCTTTGGTGTCCATAATTGTGTCACCTTCTTTTAGTTGGGAGATGCTTCTTTTGTTTCCTCTCCTTATTTCTTCTTTCCTATAGATTGTTTTCACATGAGGAAAGAAAGTATATGTGCAATCATTCTAGTGCGAGAGAGAGAGAGAGAGGGTATAACCGTACCAATTGTACAACCCCAGGTGGGCGGAGCTTAAGGTGTAGGGAACATTGCATTCAGAAATAAACCACAAAACTAGCTGTGATTGGTGCATTATGTAAGAGTTGTACTTTCTGTTAGGCTTAAAAAAAAGTTGAGCCTCTTGGCAACATGTGAGATTATGTTAATTCATAACTATATCACATTTTGTATTTTTTATGATATTTTTAAAATGTGGTACACATGACTGAAAATGTGTCTGGTGTAACTAGATAACTCTTACCCCTGTCTAGTTCCAGCAGAGTTATCTCTCTTAAATGCAATGGAGTACCTGGTTCTGTCCTTGTCAAACTGACAATCTAACATTGTTCTCTGTGACAGTGGGTGACATGCATGCTGAGATAGGATAGAAAGTATATTTATTTCACAAAACATTAGCATTGAGGTCTATGGAAAAACAATTGGTACCGTGATACCA
>JAECUM010037329.1:0-20886 GCA_016617855.1 Megalonaias nervosa
TGCTCCGTATATAGTGAATTGTATTTTCTCGATCAAGAATTACCATACGATACTTTCAAAGAAGTAAATCTTATGACTTTACATGTTGGCTAATTTATATTTTAACGATTGCACATTTAGGAGGGTTATACTATACATATGTGAACAAATTTTTATGCCATTTTATTTATGCGATCTCATTTTTAGACCCGTTAAATGGCAGAAATATCTCCCGCCGCGAAAAACACCTGAAATACGGTAATAAATGAAAGGCATTGTCTATAAAAAGGAAAAGACCGCTCTGAAGATTAAACAAAAATTATATATATCCCAATATTGATATATTCGTTAATTAATCATTTCCCTGTTATAATCCATAAGCACACATGCCAAACATATTGTATATTTTGACTTAACAATAGGCAGCATACATGATTTATTTATATTCTTGACATCGTCAAGTCTAAGTGATATGATAATATTGATGTACAGATCCCCGAAATTATTCTAATAGTTTGAAGTTAGATTTAGTTGAATTATCTTTGGTGATATTGGAAGATTTGATTCCATTGTTCGTGAATTTAAACTTGTATCAGTCGAGGATTCAGAGGGAGTTGTAGGGGTGGGGTTTGGTGGGTGATGTGGGGTGGAGGTTGGGGGTCCAGTCAACGCCTTATAAGTCTTTTTAAAATATGAAATAATAGACGCTTTAAGGACTTACAGAGATAATGGTCAGTTTTCAGCAAAACGAACGCTCCTTTCTCAATATCGAGCATCTTTGAAATATCTTGGACCGTTCGCTTCTATAAAAAAAGAAAAAAGACTGACCTGTATTTTCCTTTCCCGGATTTACTTTAGATGCCTGTGACTGTTGGTACAGGATATTGAATGAGTGTTCAGTTTATAAGAAACTTATGAAACTAGTTGATTCATTTCTAAATTATCTTAAAAACGTAATATATTTGGTATGAAATAAATACAAATATGAGATTATTTTTAACACTCATAAATAGTATTTTGATTTACTTAAGGCACTAGTCAAATCGGAAAATTCAACATTAACGCTCATGCCAATCATAACTATGACGAAATGACCTAGTATAACATCATTACGTGGTGTTTCCTCAGGTAACATGCCAAACATCTGCAATTTGTCCCAGCAGTGTTACATCTTAACTGTTTTATTTGATTAGTCATTACCTTCTGAGAGAAGTAACTGACATAGGGCGAGAATTTGCGAAAAATCCCCATCAGCTTCATAAATATTGAAGTGGTAATTTAATAATTAAATTAAGGATATGTATGAGCTATATAAAAATTAATCAAATTTATGGCATATTTTCAAAAATGCCCTAGTTTGTGATATTTTATTATAGCAGTGGTGGATTTGGACTTCCGCTTTAAGAAATTGTTTCAGTCTGCCTTCAGGAGAAGAACAAACCTTCGAAATGAGGTGGAATTGCATGGATCGTGTATTGCATAGATCGTGTATGGGACACACACGCCTGACTCATGCATACGTCCTGAAGGTGAATCTAGATCAGTGTATACACACCGCCCGTGTCGACTGACAACGGAACACATTCTTGTCGAGTGCGTCGACTTTCAACCTTGCGAGACATAATTATTTTGACGTGAGCTGTGCGAAGAAACTGTATGATGTACCACCCGAGTAAATCTTGGACTTTCGGAGGGGGGGGGGAATGCGGTTGATATAACAAATTTGATCATATGTGTAAGGATTTTATGTAACATTAAGTTTTATATTTTATCTTTTTGTACAAAAGGTGTATATTTTTGGGGAATGGTTTATGGTGCTAATTTAAAAAAAATCTATTTATACATTTTTCGAGCGTTACCGTTAGTTGACGTCATACAGCCTCTATTGTGCTGACGTGCCATTAAACGCAATCGCATGTATACATACTAAACTGTATGGGCTCTCAACCATTAGTATCAAAACCATATATGCTGCATTCCTCGAGAGACATAAACAAACGACTAAATTCAAATGGATATGTCTATTCTTTCTGAAAATTTAAATGAATCATTATTAAGTTGGTAAACATTCTCAATTCGGCCATCGAAAATATTCCAGAATGGTTGCTCGTAGTAGTAGTAGTAGTGGTAGGAGGAGGAGGAGGAGGAGGAGGAATAGGAGGAGTAATCAAAATAACAATAATGCCGATGATGATGACGCTGGTATTGTTGTTGCTGTTGCTGAAGATGATGATAATGATAAAAAATATAGATATATTTAATAAAAAATGATAAAGATGAATGAATTTTTGTTACATCTGAGTATACTCTAGATGCATTCGTATATAATGGATTAGAAAGTTTTCATGCAGAATAAAAGATATAAAAGTTTTTGAAATGTTGGCTTAAATTCTAAACATGCAAGAAGACAGATATCCTAAATAATGTTACAATCTACAACTAAGATGGTGAGAGATTTGTGATTGCTGGACTCAAGAATTTAAAAAGATTCAGTTTACGCATGGGTTTGGCAATGTATGGTGTTGTCAGAGAGCGAATGCTGAAAATACATTTCTTAGAATGCTTAGTTAGAGATTTAAAGATATTTGTAGGAAAATCTTACGGATGAGATTAAATCAATGGAAAGACTGCGTTTCGATAGATCATTAAGAATACAATTCAGATGTCAAAGATATCGAGAATTGTTAGGAGATTAAAAAAAAATTTGTTACATAATCACTATGCTTAGAGTGGTTCACTTGCAAATCAGAAGATATTAAAACATTTGTTATGGAGAAAGATTGTGTCCAATTTGTGATGTTAATATCGAAAATGAATTTCATTTTATCACGCTAGTCCGCGGTTTTATCACCAGCTCCAGCAATATAGACTCTAGATCACCAAATTTGTTCCATGCAGGCTTTAGGGCTCCCTTTCATTTATATGGTGTGAATACTGTATAATATATATTTGTATTGCACCCAATTAGAACAAAACAATAATAATTAAATGCATGTATAACATTTCCCATAGATACAATGTGTTTTGTTTTTTTTTAACACACTAAAACAATTTTTGTACCTCATGATGTATGGGTACGTATCATGGGTTAATGTCCTGTATTACAAATAAACACTTATTATTATTATTATTATTATTATTATTATTATTATTATTATTATTATTATTATTGTTGTTGTTGTTGTTGTTGTTGTTGTTATTTTTATGTTATATGGCTCAGTAACATGTATTTTATATTAATATATTCGAATAGAAAAGGTAAAAAATAATTAGGTCGACTTATATTTATTTCAGAATGTTAAAATAAAATGTGTTCGTAATCCCAAACAATTTCTGTCATTCAATTATGTCATTAATTTCTTATGCACACATATGCTAGTGTGAAGGCGAGAAAAAAAATTGTTTAATTATCATGAATTCGGGTCTACATTTGTATTTGCAAACTTTCGATGATTTAAATAACATAAAATTTTTAAATGATTTAACTCGGGATCAGAATGAAATTTCGATTCCAAGTGGAATGGATATGGAAAGTTGTCTGGATTAGAATTTGTCCATATATACATAGTAACCAACCGGAAATGTGATTCCATTGTAATTTTCAGCGAGCTTCAAATCCACAAGAAAGAAAAGAAAAAGCTTATATTTGCTATAAGATTATAAATAACATTTTTCTTTACAAAAAATAAAAATTACTGAAGATTATAGTAAAACAAAAAGCACTGATTTTTGTGAATAAAGAAATACTTCGGACTCGCGTTTAATATGCATATATTTGTTTATAAAAATGAGGCATAAGGTCTTTTTCATAATATTCAACGTTCAGTCTCTTTGAAACTTAAAAAATAACGATTAATGAATTAATGAAATAAAATATACAATTGCAACAAATATATCAGATATATGGAAAGTAGTCTGGGTTGGAATTTAGTATATTTAGCATGTAACATAAAGATATAAAATTACTACCGTATTAAACAAGACATAAAATTACGGTTAGTATAGAATGTCTTAAGCAATATATAAAATGACTGCAAGTATAGTATGTGCAAAAGAAGATATAAAGTTACAAGTATAACATGTGTAAAAGAAGATATAAAATTACAAGTATAACATGTGCAAAAGAAGATATAAAATTACAAGTATAACATGTGCAAAAGAAGATATAAAGTTACAAGTATAACATGTGTAAAAGAAGATATTAAATTACAAGTATAACATATGTAAAAAAAGATATAAAATTACCACAAGTATAGCATGTGTAAAACAATATATAAAATTAACACAAGTATAACATATGTAAAACATTATATAAATTTACTACAAGTATGGCATGTGTAAAACAAGATATAAAATTACAAGTATAACATGTGTAAAACAAAATATAAAATTACCACAAGTATAACATGTGTAAAACATGATATAAAATGATTACAAGTACACCAAAATCAAACAAGATATAAAATTACTACAAGTATAGCATGTGTTAAACATGACTACAAGTATAGCATGTGTAAAAACATGACTACAAGTATAGCATGTGTAAAACAAGATATGAACTACTACAAGTATAGCGTGTGTAAAACAAGATATGAACTACTACAAGTATAGCATGTGTAAAACAAGATACGAAATTACTGCAAGTATAGCATGTGTAAAACAAGATATGAAATTACTACAAGTATAGCATGTGTTAAACATGACTACAAGTATAGCATGTGTAAAACAAGGTATGATATTACTCAAATTATATCATATTCATAACAATATATAAAAGAAACAAAAACAAAACTTTCCACATTAGGATGCGCACTGAAATCAGATTACAATCCGATATACATTGAAATGTATCGTAAATACTGGCTAATAAATTAAATTCAACCGCAAACAACATAGACCCTGAGCTGTCGTCGCAGAATCCGCTGGCAGATCAGAGTTTATGTTGGTTGATTTACGGATTATTCCTAACAAAAGACACAGACCCTGATTTTCCGGCGCATTAGGTGATGGCAGATCTGAGCGTGCAATTTTAAATTTGTGTCCATTTCATCCTATCATATTAATGCATTTTTACGCACATTTTTGCATTGTAAATAATGTGCGATGTACATATTCTTAACGTGTTTTAATAATGTCAAAGCGTTGAGACCTGCACTACAGACCGGCTTGTTTCAGATGTATACCCTAACTAACTAACTAAATAAATAAATGACCTCACATTTAGTTATCAATAAGATACTGCGTGATCTACTATTTTGTCCAATAATATTAAAACCCTATGTCCTAAAAAGCTCAGTCATCTGTATTTACTTCGGGACAAAAATCATTACTTTAAAAAGTGTAACATTTCATTCGTTTGACTTATTACAAGCATAAATATCGGATGATATATTGGTTGACTTTATGAATTACTTTTTGTAACCTTCTTATTGTTTATTTTAGTTATTAAAATAATTAATCACGTACAATGGGTATTAATAATTATCCGACTAGATAACTGAAGTTAGCAAAACCTATCAAGATTACAATTTGTTCATTCGTGCAGATTATTGCAAAATATATTAACAAAATATCAGGAATAGATCGATGTGCGGTGTGTGTCCGGTAACTTAAGCTACAACATTCATAAATGGACACGAAATATATATGTGTGTATTTGTGTGTGTGTGCGTGCGTGCGTGCGTGCGTGCGTGTGTGTGTGTGTGTGTGTGTACACACACTCAACCAGTTCAAATATATACAAAACGTGGAAGATGCATACATGGAAATTTGCTAGAATAAATAAGTAAATTTACATCAAGTAAGTTTTACTTATCTAAGATTGGTAATTATCATAGTGGTATAATTTTTGTGTAATTACAAACCAGGAAAAACAGGAAAAACGCGAATGTTTGGAAAGTAAATATTGAACATGAGAATCCTCTTAAAACATTAAAAATATTAGTTCTTTACTTCATTGTGAGGTAATATGCACCTAATGCCAGTTTCTGAAGGCATCTATTGAAATTACATGGCGGACTAAAACAAGCAGCAGGCTTTGGCCCGCATATATACGCCGAACTAAAAATCGGACGCACTTGTTACTGCATGTTTTTGTCACTCAATGCTCTGGCGCGTACATGTATAACAAATTTCCGGTCGTGCACATATGCGGTAATACATATGTTGTTTGCACAACCTTGTTACGTCAGCGAACTTGATTTTCCAGATAGGACTCCTTGTTTATATAGCCTGACTGGATTCCATTATTTATGAGTCGTAATTATAGGGACCAGAACCTGAACGCGAAACCCTACCACTGATGTTTATCTCTAAAATCTTAGTTTAGTCAATGGCACAATACAGCCATTTATGAATTGGACGAAAGTTTGAACTTTGAGTTTTATTGAAGCTACTAATGGACATTTGAGAAACATTTATTTGAACCTGAAATTCCTGTATAGCTAAGTGGTTGAATGTTTGCACTTTCAAAGAAGACATATTAAGACATATTTCCAAGCTTGAGATCGTATATGATATAACCAGGTACAATGTGTAAACCATACATTAGACGTGTTCTTGTGAGTATTATCGTTAATTACAAAATATCAGCTTTAATTGTATGCCGATGAAGGTATAGCGCTAAGCATTTTTTGCTGTGGGAGGAAGTCATTTTAATTGTATACATGTACGTTTTTTGTTGCTGTTGCAATCCTGAAATAAACATACTAATTAAAAGTGACTATGCACAATAGATATGTTCATGGTAAAATTAATTTTGAACAACGGGTATTCAAAGGGTAAGGTGAAGCGGAGAAACATGGTTGCCAAGCCAAAATATAATAAAAATATAAGAACACATTAAAAAAAACCCAACAGTTTATTAATTTTATTTTCGCTGTTATTAACGTTCTTGTTTTCGAATATATTGCTTCCACAATTATCGTGTTGGTGTTTTTTTTGGTGTTTTTTTTTTATAGTTATTTTGTTGCACTCCTTGTTCTCGCCATTTTAGGATTTTTGGTATAGTCCTCTATTGGATGGAAAGAAGACCTTGCTTCGAAAATTCAACTTTGACCTAGTTTTTAAATGGAACGGAGGTGTTAACTTACGGCAGTAATTACTGTATGAACCCATGAGTCTACTGAGCACTGACATAAGTATGTGCAAAGTGTTAATCTGTATTTTAAAACTTCTGTATTGAAAAGTAATTGTACCTTTGTATACATTGGTTCCAAAATATATATCGTCAGTTGATGTAGCTATATCCGAGAGAGAGAGAGAGAGAGAGAGAGAGAGAGAGAGAGAGAGAGAGAGAGAGAGAGAGAGAGAGAGAGAGATCACATAGTTGTTGTAATGACAAATATTTGTCAAAGGTTACCACGAATTATAGTTGTTGAGATAACAAATTTTAGTCAAACGTTACCAGGAAATATAGTTGTTTCGATGATCACATAGTTGTTGTAATGACAAATATTTGTCAAAGGTTACCACGAATTATAGTTGTTGAGATAACAAATTTTAGTCAAACGTTACCAGGAAATAGAGTTGTTTCGATGACAAATTTTAGTCAAATGTTACGAAAAAGTGTAGTTTTTAGCACTAAGTTTACGATATCACGAAGTTTATAAAAGTTTGAAATTAATAAGTATTTCTGGGTAGATGGAAACACTGAAATTCCCATTGTGAGGAGTCGACTTGAATAAAGAAAGGAAAGAAAATTATTTTACTGTACAGTTCATTAGAAAATCTTCTTTCTTATTCTAATCGAGTTTCATTCTTTAAAGTTAGTTTGGCTAAAATAACGTATCATCCGAACAAGTCTTTCCGATGGAAATAAATTGCAGTTCAACCAATATCCATTGTAGTGTGCTTCATTTTAGAAACATTGCGATTTTTTTGTTATACGTTGAGGAGTAAATTACTGAAACTTGTGAGAACAGCGATCATTTATTGAGAAAGGTGAACGAATGCTGGTAATATAGTTCGTTCCTTTGTAGTTTGCTATTTTGTCACCTCAGATGTAATGAGATGAACCTGTCGAGACAAGCTACCAACTTATATTAATTATTTATTAACTCGTTTTAAAAGC
The DNA here is from genome assembly GCA_016617855.1 of Megalonaias nervosa. Classification (NCBI taxonomy): domain Eukaryota; kingdom Metazoa; phylum Mollusca; class Bivalvia; order Unionida; family Unionidae; genus Megalonaias; species Megalonaias nervosa. The sequence continues at coordinate 8,051 of JAECUM010037329.1, forward strand.
TCTTCATTCCGAGTTCCGTCCTTTGGGGGGGGGGATGATAATGGAATATGAACGCCATGTTTGGGATTTCTTCTGCTCTATACATAATACATTATTCTGACAGGACTTGAAAGCCTTGTAATTTATCTGTCGCCTTTGACGGTCAAAATTATTTTTCATTTAGGTATATATAGCATTAGGTACAAAAATACAGGCCGTGCTGCTGAAAGCACCTCTATTTCCAAGTATCGGATTTCCAGATAGCTGTGTTTTACTCCAACCATAGGCTATTTACTTTGGGTAATTCGGTTCAATAACGGTCAATGAATACTAAATAAATGCCCCGTATATGAGTGTGGCATAGTCGCCGTGTTTGGCCCACCGAGTTGTTTCTTATCAGCGCAAGCCTTGATAGATTACCCTAGATCACGTGACAAATCCAGTCTATCAGCCGTGAATGCGGTATTCGCGGAGTAAAACAGAGCTGAATTCGGCACAGAACACCCCACACTTCAATAGCTCGTCTGTTTATGGAAGATTTTCTACAATAACGAGAGAGGTAAGTACAAATATACAATCATGGAATAATTTTATATGTATTAGAATGCTACTCTGTGGACTTTTCTAGTGTTTGTATGGTTTTGATCTTGCATTTTTCGCATTTCAAGCGCTGGTTTAATTTGCGCAAAGATGGCGGCATTCCTCGCCGCGTAAGTGCGAAGGTGAAAATAGGGTTATGTTAATAATTTATTTTTGTGCGTCATTGTCAATAGATTTCAACCTAAGTGAAAAATTCGTTCAAAGTAGTTTTAGTTTTCACATTGCTAATGTTTTAAAGAATATTTTTGCAGTATTTTAGATAATATTTCAATGTTTATTGGCTTAATGCCATTGATGTTAAGCTCCGCCCCCACTAGCAGACGATTCACGTCAGTGACAGCTAAATTGGCTTGCTCTTCTCCAAGGCCTACAGCTGAGTGATAACTAGATTCACCTAGTACAGATTGCAGAGGGTTGTTGCAATTCCGTTTTCAGGGAAAATATCAAGACCATCCGTTATTAATTTCTGTGATTTTTCCCACCATTTTCCAACTTTAAAGAGATGAAATCTCTTGAAAAGACCAAGAACATTTGAAAATGTTATACTTCACATTTGTGCAAACTATTTCATCAGTTAGTTTTCATTTTAATTATTTTCTTCTGACAATATCATAATTAACACTATGTACTTATTTCGAAAAAAAGGTGAAATAGATTATTCCATGAACTCAATGTTTGCTTTGTGTGGAAATTTTGAAAATCATAAACTTTGAATTTGGAGAGTTCACAGTTGAGCAAATTATAAGTACTTCTTTCTATCGCTGATTTGTTTTCGTACCCGTATAATGTCAATTTCTATTATGTTTGGTGCTTGTTATATTACCAGCAAATGGTACTCTCTCTCTCTCTCTCTCTCTCTCTCTCTCTCTCTCTCTCTCTCTCTCTCTCTCTCTAGGCGTCCGTGATATGAACTTATATTCTGTTTCTAGTGATGCACATGCTGATTATGTACTTAATATTATGTACGCCCTGTGGTAGTAGAATACCAACCATCTTATTCCTTGTTCTTGTTCCCTCTTACTCATGAAAATGTCAGTGTCATTATGTTTTTTTTTTTGTTGTTTTTTTTTTTTGTTAATTGTCACACATATGTATTAAAAACTGCTTTTGCGTTTGTACTTGCGATACTGTGTCTCCAGGTAATTCCCACCCCCACCCCCTTCTGTGTTTCTCCAGGTAATGCCCACTCCACCATCTTCTGCACACTCCTCATTAAACTACGAGTCTAAAATGTCGGGAAGGTTACCTTATAGGCAAAAAAATCTCCGTCCGTTCTCTTTTTTCCTCTTCTGGTACTTGAATTTTATAATACAGTGCCAGACTCAATTTGTTTTCGGTTAATGTTAGAAATATTCGTATAACACCTGCATTCTGTCCGCTATACTGATTTCAGAGCCTTCACGTTTAGCCCCATTTTATTTGACTCGAGGTCATAGATTCTAAATTGTTATAACCATCTTTTCCGTCGTACAGTGTGATTCCTAAATCAAGTTAGCTACTCATTGTCTTTGCCGCTTTGCATTAAACATTTTTACAAATAATTTGTAGGCAAATTTTTCATGCATGATTGTACTCGCGATGCGGATTGCTAAACTCTCGTTCGATTTAAAATCTAAGAGTAACAATTACAAACTTAGTAACCCCCATTGTTTGCAAAATATTCCATTTCCAATCATGTTAAGCTATTTATTAGATGGTAGCAGATAGATCCAGTATATTCTACGGTAGACAGGGTGCCAGTGCGTTTTAAGTACTCATTGTAAATATGTGGCCTTTTTATATAAAAAATGTGCATTTATGCATCTACACGCAATAATGCCTCCTGACCCTCAACCCCTTTTACCACACTAGACCTTGAGACTGCCTCGGTACCGAGACTAATTTACTATTTTCCACACACAGAGGTCAGTGCAAATGTCATTTAGACTTTCTTTGTTATTGATTTACGTAAGCTGTCTTATTTTAGGATCCAATTGGCGGTACTGATTGCCATACCCAGCCCCACCCCTCTCCATTTGACTTGATGAAAGAGTCTTAACTTACCCACGTCTCCTCCGGCCATAATATCAATCTTCCCTCAACAAGAATCATCAGTGATCTTATCCGATATCAGTGCCACTTTATATTTGTTATCTGTTACAGATATTTTGCAAACAACATTACCTTTGATTGAATGCACGACACTGTTTTCCAAATTCCCATCGCATATCATCCTATTTCCACCTCTGACGCCGCTTTTTATATTCCTCTGTCAGTCTGACAAACTTCCCGTATTATGCTAATTTTACAGTAGGAATGTCAGTGCCATTTTGTTTACAACATTGGTTACAAATAATTTTATGCAACTTTATCATGTACGAGTCTGCTTCCAATACTAATTCCCGAATCCTAACCGTACCCCTTGTTTCCTTAGACTTTTGGTTGGAGAGCCTACAATATTACTATAAGTCACCCCATCTCACATAACAACGTTACGTACCCATGGTGTATTTTTCTCCCAAGTTTTGAGAGATCAATTCGTGTTTCAACAATCGGCAGAGGGTCACCATGAAACCATCTGGTGGAGTTGAGTGCAGCCCAATTAAATTCGACAGCTGTAGCTAACTCGGCGCCAAGAGCGGGGAATTGTTTGAAAGGCTCGAGAGAGGTGATACTTCAAAATCTGAGTCTAGGTACATGGGAAGATGCGATGGGTGCACTACTGCCACCCCATCCTATTTCATCAGACTTTGCACAGATTGGCGAAAAAGTCAAGCGCCTCAAATAAGTACCCTGACACTGTGTACCTCTTTTCTTTTCTTTTCTATTTTTTTTTTAGGCCGTGAAGTTTTTGATTGTGTTTCTTGAAACTTCATGCATGCAGTTTATAGTACAACGAATAACCAAATTTGGATAATATTTGCATCAATGATTGTATTTGACAATTTGTTATGCAATACGCCTTTTTGGTTAATCTTTTTTCCACAGAAATCTTGACATGAAATCCTGGGAAAACAACGATTTTGCAGAAAAGTTCCTGTATATGAAAATTTTCACTTAATCCAGGTTATAAACGTTGGCTCACCCATTATATTGATACGAAATTTTACTCTCCCAATATCATGTTTAAAAAAAGTTGGTTACATTAAACCGTTTGAAACCACTTATCAAAATCGCCTTGCACTGAATATTAAACCTCATTTTATGGGTCAATATAAAACCTCACTTTATGGGTCAGTATAAAGCCTCATTTTACGGGTCAATATTAAACCTCGTTTTATGGGTGAATACAAAACCTCAATGTATGGGTCGCGAAAACAGATAACTCAATCATATAAGCACGACGAGCCATATAAATCTCAACACATGTAGTTCCAATTTATGACACAGTTGCTAAGTCCCCTGGGATAGGGATGGACCCCAGGGTCAATGTCAGTTGCTTGTAAATAATTTGGATGTATACATTTGTCTTTTTATCACGCTAAGTGAATGCACGGTGATAGATTGGGGATCTCAATGGTTCCGGAAGTTATGATCCAGGGACTAAGTCCTTGTGGGCAGGGATAAACCTCTGGGTCAATGCCATTTGCGTGTATACATTTGCCTTTTTATTTCCTTTAAGTGTTTATATCGTTATTGGGTGCGGCTATTTATAGTTTATATATTACGACCCAGGGCTACGTTTGTGGGATAGGGAAAGAGACCTTAGTTCCAGGGTCCCAGTCCGACACGTTGACACTTGGACCATTGATCACGTATGTTCATTCTAATGCACGTGAGACATGCAACTCGGAAGTGATTTAAAATTTAAATAAAATCCCCCACCCATCTAGCCCCAACCCCAGATGAAGATCAAAATTCCAAAAGTGTTGTCAGTCTGCTGCCAGAGGCCTATCATTAACCCAAGCTTCAGGTGGCTTGCTCCAACGGTATAGGAGGAGTTACCATAATGGCACGCGCACTTACATGCGTACAGAAGGACATCCAGTATCCCAGCGTCTGTTTCCTTTCATAAAGTGCAGCAACAGCTGAATTTGATAGGACAGATCTGATCGTAATTGAACGTGACATATGAAGATCGTTTTAATCGCTTTAAGTTACCTAATCAAGGTCAGCCTCTTGTGGTGGAGCACTGATACATACGTTTCTGGTTCACTTTACCTTATTTCCTTCAGTTATATTATTATTTTTATTTTTTTTTCAATTTCCATTATACTTTGCATTCTTCTGATTTACATACTGCCATACTTTTGAAATCATTGTTGTTTTGTTTACTGAATTCAGTAAAAGGTCATAGGTCTAGCTTGGATGATTTAGACAGAAATGAATGATAACAACCTCAATATAATGTAAGTCATGCCAGACGCCTTCCTTGGTGGTTGTCCCATTAAATTTACACGTTGTAATTAGATGCAAATGTATTCTTTGAGGTCGAAGTACTTGATACGTTCTTTGGTATATGTGGCATTATCAGAACTACTTCTTAATTAGAACATGGCATGGTTTTTTATGTCGATAGATCGAAATCCTTTCATTACTGTCCTTGAGCAATAAAGAAGCTGTATATTTATTTGATGTATGTTGCTTCACTGAGAAAGAAGCTTTTCATAACGAATGCATAATTGACCTTTCTATGATAATAAGAAAGAAGTATGCGCATAATTTTGCCATGCAATTTCCCGGAAAGTTGCCTGACTGATTTGTACTCTTACGTATCTTCAGAGATTCATCGCTTTGATGGTTTTGAGTTTATGCATGGAGCAGATTTCTGAAATGCTAAATTACTTGTAGGTAAATATTTTTCCCATATATTGCGATGCACAATTTCAAAATGCTGTCAGAATAGGGACAACGTCGCTGTTGATATATTTATCTATTCCTTTTTGTTCATTCATTCGTTTACTAATTTTTTCTCGTTATCATATATTTATGTTTCTCTTCCATTTTTCCGACTTTTTTTTTCTTTCATGTAGCAAGACTGAAACAGGTACATGAAAATATTTCCTGTCTTATCTTATCTTCTACCTTCTTTCCTTGCTTCTTTCTTCTTTCTTTCTTTTAAGGGGAAAAACATGCGTGATTCAGTTAGTTTCGGAGCAAGCGAACATATCTAATCTATTGTGCTTGAGAATCAAAATGCGACCCGCGGGACCCAATATTTAGCATCCATACTAGATTATTTCTCTCGAAAGTCCTATAACCTACCTCAAGGTAATTTTCTCAACTGGATGCTTCGGGGCCGCATGAAGGATCACGAGTGACTGTAACAAGGATAGAACTTGGGGATCTGTAAAGGAGATCTTACTCGAAAACTGTTTAAAACCAGGATTTGTGTATCGCTACAGTAAAATTTAATTTCAAGAAAATAGTAGTAGTAGTAGTAATAATAAGCATAATAATAATAATAATAAAGAATACAGCTATCTAGCCTTGTTGATGCAGTGATCGATGTCGCGTAAGAGCTTGGAGACACGTTAGAAAAGGACAGTTAGATCTTACTAATAATCATAATCAATAGGGAGTAAGCTTCGAGAACGGCGTCACGCGGTCACATGATCGGTCATTCGGTTGTAGAAAAACATGAAAACAGCGTTGAATACATATATCATTACTTTCCCTTGTCAAAAGCAATGGATAATTGTAGCTCTTCAATTGATGAATATATCTTAAAGTATCATCTTTGAAACTTCAATAATCAAGACCAAATGAATAGAAATTTCTGATCATTACTGTTAAACTCAAATCCATCCGTTTTTGTAAACCAGTCTGGTGGCGACGTGGAGTCGTTTGTTTGCAAGTAAGAGTATTCTTTGTAATCGTGCAGCGATCGCGATTTACCTTTTAAAATTGGAATTCTATATTCATTGCAAAGGGACCAAAGTCAGCATAAGCATCGCTGTGTAGTTACGGTCATCAACATGAACCAAAAGAATGCGAACGACGTGAACTTTTTGCACCAAACCCATATTTGGACAAACTTTGCATTTGTTTTAGCTGGAAACTCAAGCGGGAAGCTCAAAGTTTTCAAATATTGGAGGGCATGCCGCTCTAATAAGAACAAGTAAACCTTTTTTATTAAACTTTTAAGACTTTTTCACCTTGGGACCGTCTTTCGGTAGGCCCAGTGTGAATGACATAAGGATACTTCACATTCCTTGTGTTAAAATAATCTGAATTTCAGTTTGGTTTTGAAGAAGTTTCGATCATATGGGTCCAAAGCAAGAAAATGTTGGCTCTACAATGGTGTAATGATATGTCGAAAAACAAACTCATTATTTTTCGGAGACTGGTTTCTTTCTTATGCACGCAAAACACAGGAAATGTAAAAATGTATGCTTCCTGTAGAATGAATAACTTAATATCTAAAAAAATGACAATATTTCTCCTTTTTTTCCACTTTTCATCTTTATACCAATTCTGCAATCTTTACATATTGCAGATGTATTTGGTTTAATGTTTTGTGGTACAGCAACACAACTGAGTTTTCAGGTGCCGAGGCAATTGGAATAAAGTATCTTGCTCAAGGGCAGACACATCAGCACGACATGGTACCCAACTCGGGATGATCCCATGGGTTCGTAACCGCACCTTTTTTCACGAGTTTATTTGAGGATTGTCAGTATTTGAAAGAAATAATTTTTAACAAATATTTAGTTTACAACGTCCACTTTCATTCGGAATCATGAGAGATGACATGCAGATTTATATTTATATTGCTTTTGGACTCGTGTTCTCAATTTCAAACAGGTCATTTTTAACAGATTAGAAAAAAAAAGTTGACCTTTGTTACCGGTAAAGATTCTGCCTTATTGGAATTTTAAACTGTTTTTCCGTGTTTATTTACCGTATTTTCTGTTTTTCTTTCATTCCATTTTTCTTCAACCTTTATCATCCTTCCTTCCTTTCTTTCTTTGCTGCATTGTTTTCTTTTATCTTTTTATGTTCCAGGTGGATAGTGCGAGTTTTTTGGGTCACATGACCTAATGCAGTGCAGTATGCTTGCGTTACTTTGTGTCAAATTATGTTACCTATCAGAATTACATCACTAATCGCTAACGTAATAAAGTCGCCTGCTCTTACAACAGTGTTACATTAGGTGTCGTTTGACAATAGAATGAATAAGAAAAAGCTTGATATGAAATAATACATAAATAAAATACATGAATGGGCATATTGTGTAACGCAGCTTACGTTTTGGTGGATTTCTTCGACCCGTGTATAGGACTGGTATTAAGATAATATCGTGCCACCCCGCCCCATTATGTATGAATTTAACGTGACGACGGCACCTAAGTTGTTACAATAGATGGCGTTTTCACAAAGAGGTTTTATCATATATTAATTCACTCCTTTCTATCCATGTAACATGTGCATCCGCGCAGTTTAGGTGTAATTTGTGGAGGTGGGTGGTTGGTTCAAAAGTTCAGGAGCTTAGTAATGTTGAGTTAAAAACAATCGCATTCTGAATGAAACGAGCCGTAAATACGTGACCCCAATTTAATATGCAATTATTTATTTGTAAAAAGCGCGCAATTTATGCAGCGGGGCGTATTGCGCAGTCTAGTATTTCTTTTTTTGTACTTAAATCCTATATCAAACCGTTGAACTTTCGGTGGTTAAATTTAAAACGAAATGGAAGCCAACTCTTCGTTGCACAATTTCTTATTTGTTCTGATTCGTGACAATTTGTTTTGTTTTTTTAAAATTCTTTTTGAAAGCCCCGATTCTGATTGCAGGTTAAACAATTTATGCTTTGTACGCTTGTGTGCGTTTAAAAAAAAATGTTTGACCTTTCGCGTTCGTCTGTTAGCTTTTATGAATATTTGAATAAAAAATATGACAAATTGCAGGATTGATAATTGCATACTAAAAGTCTGCACTGATTAACTTCGACTTTAAACATCATGTATTCCTAACTTTGTTTTACAATATACAGTTTTTAAAAATTATTTCTTTGATGTTGACGATAATTTTCACGGAAAATAAATGATTTATGTATATAATATATGGGATCGATACGCATCAAAAGTAGCCGTTCAATTTAACTGATTTTTCATCACATTGATTTTCAGATTAAAACGGAAAAGTATTACATCAACAATTTTTATTCTTTTTTCTGCAAATGTAAACTGTATCGGAAACAGAAAATGATATGTGCTTCAACAGAGCTCTGTTTATAATAAGAGTACACATGGCATTGAAAAGGTTCATGTACTGGTGGCCTTTGGAATTATCTTTAGTAACCTATCGGATAAAGTGTTGCATTCGTTTTAGGGAGAGTTATCGTTAGAAATGATATGACCCGAATGATTGTTTTTCTTTCATTTTCATAAATGCAAAAGCTGCGATCACATTTGGGGATCGAAAAGTCAACAAAACATGACATCTTATCGGTGTCCATTAAATCTCCGTCATGTCGGAGATATAAATTTTAATTTGATAGCTGAAAATGTAATCTTATACCGCTTTTTAGCTCGGGTGGAAGACATACATGCTTTTAATTTCCGGATCAGTCTGAAAATTTTAATCTTTAACAATGCTGAAATTTATGTAAAATATTTGTTATTAGTCACATAATATCAATTTGTGCCAATCTTTAAGAACATCAACGTATTTCATGATACGACTCGTAAGGAACATCATGGGGTTACGAAAAGAGGATATAATTTAAGAAACAAAAATTCACAGCATTTAGATTGGTTACAATCGCTTCACGTGACACAGAAAATCTATAACTATTAGTTTCTAGCACCAAAAATAAACTAATTATGTATTGATGAGTCTTTCTTGTCTTATTTGACAATATATGTAAACAACGGTTAAAAAATGTTGTTTTTTGATTGGTTCCCATGAGATACGTTATTATTGTTTGCAACTAATTAGAAGAATAAAACTTCATCTTCTGCAGGATTTGAAAATTGATCAAACAATGTAGCGTCGCTACGGGTCATATTATAATCAATATGCACAACATAGTAAGACGGAACAGCTTTTACGTGGAAATTGTTCGAAAGGGTGATCAAAGTGTAGTATTTTGTTTGATCCATTTCAAGTGACATCTTTTTTCAGTACACAAAAAAATCACTTCTTGAGGAAATTAATCATTTTCCTTCTTCTGTGCAAAGTTAGGGTCGTACCTAAATATTTCAGAAAATATAAACTTGATTCTGTTAGAGGAATGTTCAGAGAGGCAATTACTGGGTCGTCAGGCGAGTGGTGGGGTTGTTGATAGGGTATGAGAATTGGTCATTGCACGCAATGCGATGAGTGTAGTAATTAGCGGAATCGGGTTCGATTCCCAGTAGGGGACAAATCATAATTATCTAACCACATACATACATACATACATACATACATACATACATACATATTATGTATGTACTTTAAAACTCTGGTACCAACATTCTTTAATGATTTGTTGATCCTTAATTATTTAATTTTTAATTTAGGTTTGATTTTTTTAATTTGCTATCACTAATGCACTTATCAGAGACAAACAAAATACCTAGTATTCACCAATAAAATCTCCTCACCCCCGTTCGTATACGCACTCAATCTAGATACAGCATGTACATATTTTCAGTCCAGGCTGGCTAAGGCCTCTGGAGACAAAAGGCGCATTATTTACATAATCTTATTGTGTAGAAACGTTTCCCATCGATGATGAAGAAAATTAATATTATCAGCGCGCAGCCATCGTAAAGGAAGCTCTCTCGTCTTAAAACTTGAGGAAATGATTGGCTCGCGAGTAGAGAATTCAATTATAACCCTTTCTTCCAGACTTGAACAAATTATCGATCGCTTCGAAAGTGAATCACTAATTATGGAAAGTGATGGGTGATTCCATACAGTAATTGGTTTTCAGATCTTTAAATGAAATGTGCTTCATCCCTCTCTCTGATTCTCATATGATTAGACTACTGTTCACTTTTCCCAGAATTCTGGGTGTAATAGTAAAGGAGATAGGGTAGCACCGTGTCGACTGCCGTCAATCACTGACAGCTGAATACGAGCATTTCTCAGGGATATTGCACCAATCATATAAATGCCACGGCAAATCGAGTGGAAGACATTGATAATGATGACGACAAGACATCAACAATGAAAACAACGATAATACTGATGTTTCTTCTGCTTCTGGAACGTCTACTGCTACAACTTTTATTACTACTGCCAATATTGTAAGCACTAACTACTACTACTATTACTACTACTGATGGTTCTGATACGTTTTATTCTGCTGTCAGAGGTGCCATCACAACCACCAACAGTACCATCAACACAATATCAGCTAGCTGCTACCACAACACCAGCCACATTTACTACTGTAGAGGTAGATCCACGACTTTCTTAAATGGGTTCGTATGACTTGTGGAGGTGGGTGGGACTTTTTTTTTAAATTAAAATGTTTTTGCAAATTTCGTAGGTTTCATACTGAAAGGTGTACGATTTTAATGAAAAAAGGAGAGGGGGTCCGTCCCTCTAAATTCCCATGTACGCTTACATTCAACACAACAACTACTATTACTATTACACTACTACGGCTACTGCCACTACCACTCCTGTAAACTTACGAAAAAGTGGACAGGTCTCAGTGAGAACTACAATTAGTGGGATATCTTTCAGAGTGACCGGTTGGACATGTGTCACATGTGTTTGGTATCGTTACAGATTATTTCCGTTATGTCATATACGAGTCGCTATTGTGTGGGCATGTCACCTGCCATAATTAGTCTTTCTGTCGTTTATGACCCAGATAGGCGTTGAAGGAATCACTGGACGAGTACACTGGCTCATCTCCACACTTTCTAGGAATGGAGTTGGGGATGGACGGGTGGTTGTAATGTGGGCCGAGATGTGAAGTGGTAATGGGGGTGGGGGTGAGTACGTAAGATGAGTAATGCTTTTTCCATTGAAAGATTTAGACAGGTAGACGAAAGGTTTTCATGGGTGGGGTATAGCTCATAAAATCGTGGGCAAAACATCCATATAATTCTTATCTCGCTTGGGAATGGCAACAAATAGACATCCCTTTTGCGGGTCTTTTGGTGCTCATACATCTTGTACACCATTTTCTTTTCTAAACTGAAATATTTGTAAAACGTGATCACATTTACTGTATGCATAAAAGTTTACCGATATGCCAAGATTTTTATCTCGCCTGTGTAGCAAAAATTGGTGCCATTATAAACATTTATTTCTTTTTACATAGATAACTAAAATAATGAAAACTCTGTATATGGGGGGGGGGATAGGTAATGCGGAACTTCCTCCAACCCTCTCATCTCTTTCCTCGCCTGCATCTCTTGATGAGCAATTCAAAATATCACATGGAATTTTGATTCTATTGCGGGCTGCTAAGGTTTTCTTTCCTAAATTTACCAACGTTACAAGCTGGTGGAACAAAGACACAGTAAAAAGAAAGAGAGAAATAAGAAAGTTAATAGGCGATGATCACAACCTAGAGATCTAAATGTAAGGAATATTACAGATATTTTTTCCCGATTTTGAGATTTCTGACCTATCATCGAATGAAAACTTTTCTAAAACTGTAACATGCTTCCGATTTGGACATTTCTTACTTATCTGATTCAAACGTTTTTTAAAACTGTAACATGATTCTGATTTTCATTTTCATCCCCATTTGGCACAAGTTGTTTAATTTGTTTCCATGGCAAGAAGAATCATGACATCAAATTTCGATAATTAAAACTGAAAACACGGTAGGTGTTTCAAAGCTGAGTTGATCACTGTTAGCGATCCTTCTATTACAAATGCAGTCTATAAAACGCAGATTTCACAAATCAGTCTTCATTTCTGTCAAACTCTGTGGCTTATGTTAGTGCACATTATTGGTATTACCTACAGCTGCATTGTTTTAAACGCATGACGTGTATTATCTCTCTCTCTCTCTCTCTCTCTCTCTCTCTCTCTCTCTCTCTCTCGTTGTAGTTTGTGAGATTTCCACACTGCTTACATTGTGTAAGCTGTAAACCGGCTGTCACATAGGACAGAGAAGAAAATGTATAGATATAACAAATAAGTACGTTATAGGTTTATTCTCCGAAAAATGGCGTTATTCCCCAATAAATTATGTGAATCACTATTTAGACATAAATTCTTTATTTACAGATAAACGCTTTATTTACAGAGGAAGTGCGTTTCAGACTGTTTCCCTTTGCAAACAATAGCTTAATTGACAAAAACATAATGTTTTCCTAAGCAACTCAAACCCATTCGGGATTGATTTTGATTGTACAATGTGTCACAGAGTGGCT
>JAECUM010037330.1:0-16095 GCA_016617855.1 Megalonaias nervosa
ATATAACTCAAAGGAGACTCTTTCTTTTGCACCCTCCACTCTGTAAGAAAACGTTAAATGAACGTAGAAATGGACATTTGATACAAGTACCTTTCCGCCAGGTTTAGATTTTGGAATTCAATGACCTCCAAAAATAGAATACCTCCTATTTTAGAAGGAAACCAGGTCGATAGGTAGGAAGACGTGATGTTGGTAGATATGTAGGTGCATAGCCTGTGGATAGATAAATTTTTAGATGTGGTATTCTTCATTGTGCGGTATAAATTATTGCGTTTCAATTAAACTTGTTACCCTCTGTGTGCATTATCTTATCAGTAATTAATATGTATTTTGATTTTGTAAGCTAAGGATTAATTTTGTATTCTTCTTTACTTTCTACGCAGGTTATTTTGATGTTGGTGACGATCGTGATACTGTTCATCATATGCTGGGGACCTATATTGATCAACAACGTGCTAGTTGCCTTTGAAATGGTCAACCTTCTGAGTGAAGGTCATCTCAAACCAATTAGAATCGCCTTTTCGCTCATGGCGTACGCGAACAGTTGCGTCAACCCGATAGTGTATGGATTTATGTCCAAAAACTTTCGAAAAAGTTTTCAGCACGCTCTATGTTTCTGTTGGTCTAAACGAAAAAGGCTACAAAATATAAACAGATCCGCTACATTCACGACTAAGGCTTCAATGGTAGACAGCACGGGCAAAGCGGACCGACGCATGTATAGTAACTCGAATGGATGCTACCGTTGTAATGCGTTAGAAAAACCACTCATAAAGGGTCGGCACCGGAAAGAGAGCGATGAAATGATGGAATTGAACGTCATTATGGAGTAATTGTATCCTGCTTGATATAATGAGGATCGGCTCTACAAATCTCTGAAGTTTATAGTGTAGAAAATCTGCCGTACTCCTCGCAATGGGTTATCTACCTTTGGAGGGATAACTACCACTGCCAAAGCGCTGTAAATTTGCTGGTAAAGTGCTACCAGGAGAAAAACGTACGCTTTAGTATCTGCATCACTTCAGTTTATATTGCACTTACAATGATCTTTTCTCTGTAATGCCTTTAGTGCAGAATGTGAAGAATGTACCTAATAGGTAGGAGAAAAAGTAATTGTTTTATTTGCAGGTATGGGTACAGGGATGACGACGCGTCACAAGGTAGCACGCATCAGAAAAAAAATATACCAATAACGTCACAATGAAGCGCATATAAGCCCCCAGAGCCTGAATTTTATCCCTCGGTTGGTTTATTTCACTTTAATCTGTGGTTATAGAAGGAAGGTAGAATCCTTTCAGTACGTTAATGTAATAACGAGCTGTGACGTTTCGCTAAGGTTTAGATGACCAGCGATATATTCTGAAATAGTATAATCTCTGAGGAGAGTGCATATCTGCGAGTTTACTGCGTCAATATCCAGGCCTTGTTTAGGATGGCATATGCAGAAGGGGTCCTCAGAAATAAAAGTCACTTAGGATCAGTTCTTTATTTGTGGCTACCGTTATTATGGCAAGTCGAAAGAAAAAAAAAATGTCTGCTGGAATCGAAACTTGGCAACTTAATAAAGCCGAACGCCTTTTGAAGAAAAAAAAAAAATATTTCAACAAGTAGTTACCGCTTTCCTTGCGTTTTATATGCCGTTTTGTGTTGTGTTTAATGGCACTCAAAGATTATATCGATCTAGATAATTGGAGGTAAGTGCTTTGTCCATGGACACATCAAAGCGCCCTATCGGGTATGGTCGAGATGGGATTCGAATCGACATCTTTCTTTTCCTGTGTCCGGCCGTCTAACCACTGAGCCTCTGCTGCTTCACCAAATTTTATTTCTTCACATCTTAATGAAGTTTTGCGTGTTATTTGCCACTTTAAAAGCACTACTTCAGTCTCTTTGAAGGAATCCCCGTACTGTTCAACAGTCACTATTCCGTCTATGTTGCTACGGTATTACGACGACTTGGAAGCACTTCGGAGCCAATAAACGAACCAAAACATTGTTAAAATATATTAATGAACAGCTAAGGAACCACCTGCTGCAATTATCTAACCAGGGCAGCAGACTCTTACAATCCTGAATGTTGAATTGTGTGTATCCACCATGTTTAGATACACTGATGACGTATCAGAAGCATTTCTAATTGTTAGTGATCAAGAATAAAGCAAGCTCAAAAGTACTACAGTATGAGAGCAAAAAGCTTGTACTTCTGTACTTTATTACAGAATGTATGTTTATAGTATTTCATATCAACACATGTTTTCTCTGCTGTACCAAAGTTCTGACATTTTTTATATCTTTTTGAGGTTTGTAAGCTATTGTCATTCAGGGTCAACACATTTGGTGCAGATGGCATAAATAGAACGCCTCAATATGCAGTCAGACCTGTCATTAGCGGCAACTAATTGGAAAAGGCAAAACTGGGCATTGCACACAGGTGACCTATGAGCATAATTTCATCTTTTAAAATTGGGTTTTGAGCAAATAACATACACCGAATATTATTATTATTATTATCATCATCATCATCATCATCATCATCATCATCATCATCATCATCATCATCATTATTGTTATCGCTATTAATATTTTAAGTACACTTCACAACAAAATCATAACTACGGGTATATGTTGTTCTCTCTAGTGACCGCTTAAGACAGAGAAACCATTGCTTGATTAGGAAACACGTGGTCGCTGATTGTAAAAGGCAGGTGATCGTTTCCTACAAGGATGACCGCTGAGTAAAGGTGACCGTCAGGACAGGTTTGACTGCATCTGAAAAATTGCCGGTAGTTATCACACGTCAGTCCAGTCACACAAGAAATCTATGAATATCTTGAAATTAGAGAGTAAATGCTTATCTTTTTCAAATTTATATTACTCGGCTAAAGGTCTTAATTTTATTTTTGCAGAATTCTTTTGGACTGCTGAAGTCATAGTGATATGGATATGGTGGATGCACTACACATCACGGGCGCTACGTCTTAGCATGGACGCATAGACACGCGTACATACATACATACATACATACATACATACATACATACATACATACATACATACATACATACATACATAACAACTACAGTTTAAAATCTGAGTTTTTCATGTGGCTTAACTTCTCTTTCGTCAGTGCTGCCTCCTTTTATTTATTTCCGAAATCAGGCTTTAGTCAAGTCATAATTTTTACACGCATCATATAATGGTCCCAGTTCTTACACGCATCATACAATGGTCCCAGTTCTTACATGCATCATATAATGGTCACATTTTGTTGATTGTATGAGACCACTTCATGTTGCATTTTGTAGACAAATGTTCATCACATTCCAGTACATGGAAGAGAAAGTGTTGAGAAGGGAGCTATTTTAGTCTTATCAGATACTTACATGTTTGTTGCCTGATGAAATTAAATAATGGAAATCACCCAATTCACTCTTGCTGCTAAAGGTAATGTATACCTAAAGTATGTTTACAAAATATATTATGTCACGGAGGGAGCATAATGTATTACAACATTATTTTTTACAAAATATTTTGAGAGAAAATAATTGTCTTGTATGTATCTATGTACGTATGTAAGCACGTATGTATGTATGTATGCATGCATGCATGTATGCATGTGTATACGTACGTACGAACGCACACATGTATGCATGCATGTATATGTATGTATGTATGTATGTATGCATGCATGCATGTGTGTGTGTATGTATGTATGTATGTATGTATGTATGTATGTTTTAAATGTGAGCCCCTCGCTAGCTTCAACTGCATATTATATATTGCAAGTTTCTGTCACATTGAGTGCCTGGTGAATTTGCATTATTCCTAGATTATCAGATAACCCCTTATGTATAGTTACAGTATGTGTTATTTGTGGGACAATACACCATCATCACTAATTAAAATATTTATTTTTTAAAAGTGTGTTTGCTTATATCCACATCCTATTAAGATATCAAAATTTTCTAAATCTTTCGTTAACATGTGCTTGAGAAATCCTGGCCTGTAAGCTTTTCTGGGTGTTGCAGCGTGATGAATATCTTGAAGCAACTGGACCCCCTGCCTCTTCCCCGTCAGTTCACCTGAAATTGTCTAGGAATAGATTATCAACGTTCCTGAGTTGTCAGTATCCAAATCTTTGATTAAAAAGCTGCATTCAAACTCCCATGTATCTGATCGTTTAATTCGTTCGTTCAAATAACGCTTCACAAAACTTGACGTTACTACGTTTCCCTTAAAATATATGGCATTTTAAAAGTGCTGCATAGATGGAAATGTGCATCTTGTCTAATTTCCTTGGTAACCAACTTCGCCTGACACTGACTAGTTTCCTCAGATTAAGTCATAAAATTCACTGAAATGGAAGAAGTCATTCCTCCTGCAGGACAGTATTATCAAATCTCGTACTCTCCTCCATTCATCAGATGCCAATAACTGTCACATAGAAAATGGCTTTGTTGTGCTCTACATCGAGATATTTCCAACAACCGGAAAACGCCCTGTCTATATCGAAATGTACTGGTCTAACCTGAATGGAAAATCCCTCATCTTGTTTCTCTCACATCAAAGGTAAAACTTATGTGATCTTACAGCAATTGGAAAGCACATTAAAATCATAAGAAAAAAAAAAAGATGGGAGAAAGATCAATGTACTGTATAAAGATCAATAGTTTGGGGATTTTCTCGCTCAAAAAAATTCGATTCATTTCCACACCTAGGATAAAGTAATTTGAATCATCTGACTTGTTTTCTCAATCATCCTTCAAACTATAGTTTGTGGTTTGGGTTCAGTCTCGTTTGAACACCTACTACGCAATTAGAAGTATAATCTGCTATACAACGATACCAAATACAAAGTACATGTGCATATTTACGGATCATGATCCCAGAACCTCTGCTAAATATAAATTTTACTATCAGTAATTTTACTTCTACAGTCGCTGTGTGTACTGAAGAAGTCATTAAATCGAAATGGTAATAGCCAATTTACGGAACGGAACGGAAATAAAATGACCGGGTTGTTTCAAAGCGTTAATCCTTGAACTTATGTAGGAATGAACTTATATGCTTGTATATATGGTTTCACATGCATGTAAATATATGTATGCTGATACAAGTACTACATATTTAATCATTCTATTGCGAGTACACATGCCTTATTGTTGAAATATTTCAATGGTCCGTTCCTTGTAGCAAAATGCCGTTAATAAAAGTATATATTGATATTTTGCGGAAATGCATGAAACCAACTAAAATTAAACGTATGTATGTATGTATGTATGTATGTATGTATGTATGTATGTATGTACATTTTTTAATACCAAACTGCAAATTAAAACAGAAATGCGTGTGAATCAAATTTGTGATAAAGATGAGAAAATTCCATGGACACAAGAGAGAATAGTAAGACAATAGTTTTATTAGAATGGGAAATATTAAGTTCCTATCGCAAGAATGGAAAAAAAAATAAAAAAAATAATAAAAAAAATTTCAAACATTGGGCTTAGGTAGATACTTATCGCTGGAATTTTTTTTTTTTACCTTTTGAAAGTGAAATAATATATTCTAAAATAAGAGATCACGACGTATCTCTTTGCCTTTGTTTAGGCAGGTACTTTTGTACAACGGACAGTTATAAAAAGACATGGATCTGACGACAGTAGTACTATTTACGACCAGTGAGTAGTAGCGACAGATATATCCTTTTGTTAGTCGTGTTAAATATGTGATGCTAATGGAAAAAGAACAATTATTAACATTGGTAAGATTCATAATTGATAAAGCGTCATGAACCACGTGGTACAAGCGTGTTTTCACCATGATAGAGACTGAATATCATTTACCAACCCTCCGACTGAAACTGAAAGAAAAATGGTATTCATGGTAACTAGTACATTTAAACAAATAACGTATATACTCGCATATAAGTAGAGACCAACTGCAAAACTGCACAGACCAAGATCTGCCGTCACACAATGGCACCGGCAGATTTTGGTTTAGGCAGTTTGCTCGGAGTGATCAGTGGAACAAACAACATAGATCCTGATCTGCAGGCGCATTATGCTATGGCAGATCAGGATGTCTGTTATTTGCAATTTGCCTGGACCTAAAACGAGTAAATACGGTATCAATCATGGGACTTAATAATTCATAAAAAAAGGAATACAATTTAGCATTGGTTGTCATACAAATGTTTTATATTTATATATAGGCCTTTGCATTCCTACAAATAATTACATGCCATCCGCTTTCAGTTTTACCCATAAAATGATGGTCAACATTCCATTGCATAAAGAGTAATTCATTTCTATAACAATTACATATAACAAACAGTATGTTTGGTCCATATCGTATTTCACCATACATGTGCGAATTCGCTAAATATAATTAAACTGTAAATAATAGGAAACAAATCCCTTCGTCAACGAGATCACTACATGTAACTGTCAATAGACTGAATACAAGAAACTTTCATAGAAAATTACACCATACAGACGAACAATAAATCCATTTCATCCCAGACTGAACACATTTAATGGGAAGTCAGACAGGTTCTGACCTAATGATAATCTATGAGTGTAGAATACGAAGTCTGTGTTCATTTTACTTAAGCCTCCCGAATGCCAGTCTCAGGACGCACATTTATAGACTAAACTTATTTATAACTACTGTTGCAAGCGCTTTATAAACAATGCGTGGTCAAGTTTAGAATACAGTAATTACAACCCTACTAACTTCATTTATGAGTTAGTTCAGAACTGTATGAAAATAAAGAGTATTCAACTTTATGACAAACTGATACTTTTTACATACCATATATACTCGACTATAAGAGGAGTCCAACTGCAAACTGTACCGATCCAGATCTGCTGGCGCATTAAATGGAAAAGAACCTAAGCAGTAATAAGTAGAAAAACAACATAGACCGTAATCTGCAGGCGCATTATGTTAAGTCAGATTAGGATTGCTGTTTGCAGTTTGAATTGAGTTATAATCGAGTATATACAGTAGCTAAAGGTCCAAGTGATTCAAAATCACTTAAAATTATAGGTTGGTGACCAAATATTCAGCTACTCTGTCAAATATATGTCCCCAAATTTGGGTAATTGCATAGAAAATAATGGGAAATAGTACACTGTTATAAGTTGTCTATAATATAACAGATCAATGAATATTTAAAAATTCATTATATCTGCGTAGGTTGAAGATCACAAACACATCTTTTCAAATATACAAGCAAAAGTGTATGTGGATGAGATTAATTTTTCTCGTTATAACACTAGCTGATATTGCATCTGTTTTCCGCAGGAGGCCGTAAATGGCTAATGATCTCCTGAAGATTCTTTCACATGGTTGTTATTAATATTATTTTTATTGTATAAACACTTTTTTCTTTTCTTTTCCATTACATAATAAGTAACAGAAGTCGCAAAACATCATCTTACATCTAATCTCACCCCGAGTTCAGAATAATACCAAAGACGTTAAAATGTCATGATCATAACGTTTCGAATTGCGCAGTACAACGATGATTGTATTTTCGTCAAAAATAAAGGCCCCTTAAACAAACAATACATGATAGTGTTGCAATAACGACAAAAAATATGAACGAGTTTAGAGAATTCGGAAAATCGCCTCCATTACACAAAACGCTTGCATAGACTGACCTAAGGGCATTTTTCTACATCACGTCTGATGTTTTGCGCTTAAAATATGTTGTGTGTGTTATTCTGTTCGTTTAGATGTTGAATGGGACCCATAGCAAACCGTATACATATTGCATGTAAATGTGTTCTAACTAAGGGGCATATTAAGAAAACAAATTTACTTTTCATCAAGATTGTCACATGTTTTTTTTTCTTCAGCTAACAAATGTTTTCTTAATTCCGTCTTTAACATGGAAAGAATTAAATAGAGTGAAAAATAGTCATTGGTTGTGTGGTTTGGGCTCTTTAATTAAATCGAGTGTAAAATATAGTCACTTGTTTTGTCCTTTTGGCTCTCTAAAGGTGTATGTTCTAACAAAGATGTATTCAACAGAAACATGAACCTGTTCTCAAATGAAACGGTTAATTAGAAGCAAATATGACCAACTACTGCACTCATCCAT
The DNA here is from genome assembly GCA_016617855.1 of Megalonaias nervosa. Taxonomy (NCBI): domain Eukaryota; kingdom Metazoa; phylum Mollusca; class Bivalvia; order Unionida; family Unionidae; genus Megalonaias; species Megalonaias nervosa. The sequence goes on from JAECUM010037330.1 coordinate 8,111, forward strand.
CTTGTTTTATTTCATAAACTACAACTTAATATGGCGGTATCTTACTTTTGTTGAACTAGTAATGATCCCTTATGGTGTAAAGGTACCCCGATTATTTATGGGAAGTGGGTGAAGCTTACTGTGTAGAACCAGACAATATGAATAAAAGTTGATTTCGTTTATTCTGTACGAGTTGTATAGTCTTTGAGAGAATAAATTGCAGATCACACTTTGGTCGGAACAATGATGTCATTCTTTCATAACCAAAGTTGCAGAGAGATCATAACAATAACCCAAACTAAACCATGTGCTGGATTGCAACAATAGGCCACAGATTACTAAGACAGTAACTACGGCGATCCATCTCGGTCGTATTCGATAGATTATAGTGAAACGGTGGGTTTGAAATTTCTCGTCCAAAAATAGTACGTTATCGTGGGATCGTATCAATCGTTCAAATCGATGCCAGACTTTACGTCCTGGCTGTACCTTTTAATAAGAATTTAAGTACATGCACTTAAATTAGTTAATCATGTTACATTGTTTGAAAAGATATGTTTTGTTTACATTATTTGTTGTTCGATTGTGCGATTGTTTTAGCAAACTAAGCAAAAATAATAATAGAATTATATTATGTTGAAGAAGGTTTCAGAAACTTTGTTTAAATGCTGTAAAATTGTTTTTTGGCAGCTTTTCAGAGGACATCATGAATAGTTTTTTTGTATATTTGTTGTGAAAGCAGGTTGGCATCATTTGAAAGGAATTCATGCTACGTTGCTTTCTAATGAATTTGTTCAAATTCTGTTCATGGGTTTTTGAGAAGTCGTTTGAAAATATGTTTTATTTTTAGTCATTGCAGTCATATATTATGAAAGACGGCATCATTTGCATAATTTTTAGATGCCTTTACATCCGAATGATTTCGGTCAAATTTAGTCAAAGTATGCTTTGAGAAGAAGTCGTTTAAAGGTTTTACTACTTGTGGTCATGAAAACATATTTAATGGCGGATCTAGGTCAGTTATGTAAATTTAAAAGCCCTTTATCATAGCAAGCAATCTTTCAAACTTTTTCAAATTCTGTTCTGTGGATTTTGGAAAGAAATTTAAAGGTTCATATATTTATTAGTAATGGCGGCTATATTTGATGACTGATTAGTATCACTCATACAAATATGAGATGTCTTTCTTTGCACTCTACATATATTACGTACTTCTGACAGGTCACGTGTAAGATGAAGTTGTTTGCATCTGCAACATATACAGAGGAAAGAATGTTTGCATACCTCTACACAGCTTTCATGTACTATAGTTTAAATTTCGTTACATGTAGTTTTGGAAAGCGTGCATGATCTAAGACCACAGCTGACCAAAATGACTGCACCCATGTGCTAAACAAAATCGGCTTGAACTAGTCCAAAAGTACACTAACTTTAGCAGTTTTCAAAATAGGAAAATCAAACTTTGTCAGAGTATGCAATGCCAGCTTCTGAAAATGCGATGAATGAATTGCAAAATAGACAAAGTAGAAAATGTTATCGGCAATTGTTTTACAACTTGCCTCCGAACCCCAGGAAGTGAAAATAACCCAGCCGAACTAATAATTGTTTTTTTATCTGAAGCATGGCTAAGCATTGTACTCTATACCCATATTACAACCATAAATCACAAACCAAAATAAAGGTAATTAAAAGTTCTTTTAACAATACCTATGATATATGTTATGTTCTTCTTTTAAATAGCCAGGATAACCAGCGAGGAAAACACTGGAAATTCTTTTTCTTAAAGAATCAAACACTATGCAATGTACGAAACTGTAGAGCGCAACGAAAATTATCTCCGCCAAGTTTGGTTGAAAATGGCCCATTGGTTGTTGTGAATTTGAAAGTAGCTTATTGACTAACGACACACGATGGACGATGTACCCCGGCGCACAAGGATCATGCCATAAACTTCGTTAGATTCTGTTCAGAGGTTTGAGGAGGATTCGTTTGAAGGTTTTTTACTTCTGTTTTTAGTATTAACGGTCTTCATGACAGAATGTTTTCCGTTAAATCGGATCGAATTCTCTTAAGTTGTTTTTGAGAGAAGCTTTTGAATGTTCCTCTATTTTTTGCATAGTCGGTCATATTTAATGACGGATTTACATCAGTTATACAAACCTGAAATGCACTCAGGATGCAGGGTCATACGATTAACTCGCTCGTCCCTATGACAAGATGAGATGAAAGTTTATCCAGTCGGTATGCATACTTGATAATAAAGCAAAAATTTTCTTTTGTAAACGTCACGCTGTTCAACCAGTTGTCGTGACGAGAACCTTTCCATCGTCCTATATCTTTGCTTGTATGTTCCTGAATAAGCGTCTTGCTGCTACTACATTTTCAATTTGTTGAGGAGTATAACATTTGAAAGTTTTTAAAATGCGGTCAGCATTTTCTTTTGTGGGCAAGACAGTATGTGATATTCTAGCTAAACATACAATTAATGTACACCGGTACATATGCATAAGTTTGGTTTAAAGTTTAAAGAAATCGATTACGGTCGGAAATGTGTGCTCTTATACAAAATACGTGTCCAATTGAAACATTTGCCGATGTCGTTAGATGAACTACTCCTGTTGAAAAATTCTCCCCAACAATTCGAACAATAAATGTTATTCCCAAGCTTGTTAAACTTAATCCAAATTGCGACCTGTTGAATAGTTAGAACATTTTTGTGCAAGATTTGAGGAGTGGAAAATTGTTGACAGAAAAACTCTTGTTGTATGAATCAATCTTTCAGATGGAGATGCAGTAAAGCTTAGATATTTTGGACATTGAAAACATTGTCTAAAATGTGCGACGTACAAATTAAATTCATCAGGAATCGAATAGAATTAACGTCCATTAGGTGCATTAATTACAAATAATTCATAGTTCAAATATAAATCTGAATATAGACAAAATACTATGCTATAACCTTTAAATGCAAAGAAAAAAGAAATTTGAAAATATAATGTGTTAAAATATTTACATTTAAAAATAGAAAAGTCAAATCTCGCTACCATTTTCTATACTCCATACAATTAAATGAATACAGTGACTATTACAACATTCCACAAGAAATCAAACTGAAAGAAATATTTGCTTGAAAACTTTCACAAAGTTATCAAATATGTTGACAAAAAATGTGTTGAGTTGTGGTATACAATAACTGTTGCAACAGGTTTTAGCACAAGATAAACCGACAGAAAATTCGAGGTTTTTTCTTTTACCAAGAAAGAACTAGTAAATAATCAAGCTAACCTAGTCTGACACAGGATCTCAAAATATTTAACGTTGAAGAACAATGTCAATAACCAATATCAAATACAAAGCTTAAGTGCTGGTATATCGCAAAGAATGGCCAGCATTCCTTATTAGAAATAAATATTTAAAAAGACACCACAGCAGCTGTGAAATGATTGGAAAAGTTTCGTTATAAATGTACCAGTTCAACGTCTTCAGAATTTACACTCTGATTTTCGTAGTTAAATCTAATCTATATCTAAAGTTTTCTCATCTCCAATTCGACCATGTCACTCGGTCTCCGTGGTGACATCGAATCTTTTCTATTCAGAATTTCTTGCATATGACCGTTGGCGTCTTTCCCGCTCGAATTCGAAGTCGAAGCTCTCGTTGTCGACGTCACTGACCTGGCGCTCATCTGCTTCCGGATGTATGCCTTTCCTCTGACGCACGCGCAAACAGCCTGCCGGAAGCCCTCTCGGAACTTCTTGGACATGAAGGCATAAACGAAGGGATTGATGCTACTATTTGCGTATGATAAAATGTGGAAAGCTAGACGAACGTGTCGCATATAACCATAACTCAAGTAGTCAAGGACTCCAAAGGCCACGAGAACGTTGTTGATCAAAACCGGTACCCAACAGAGAGCGAACAGAACAACGATTACAATCAGGGTCAGTACCACCTGAAATGTACGTGTCTGAAATAATGTAATCACAATAGTATACGAAGGGTGAGGCAGGTTATGTTTACCAAAGAATAAAAAATAAATTCGGGAAGTAAACTTTTGTAAGCTCATCATAAAATTAAACACTGATAAAAAGCTTTATGGGATAAATTTCAATAATTTGAATATTTTATCAATTCCGGGAGTTAAAAAAAGAGTTCATAATTTAAAATATACATTATTCAGCATTATAAAGAGTATTAAAAATATGTAATTTTCGTCAACATGCGGTTGCCACTAGTTTATTACTCATAAACACCAATGAAGTCTAGTCCCTGACCTGTTAAAATTGTTTGTTCCTCCCCGTTTCACGTATGAACAAAGTCGTTATATGACTTTGTTCATGACTTGTACCGCAAATTATTTCTTATGCTCTTATATCCTGAGTTACTGAAAAAGTGCGATAATTAGCATTTAACGAATAGTCAATGAAGAGTGTCAAATATTCCAGGTGAACATTCCCCGTTTATCTTAAACCTATCCATCTTGTAACTTCATGGATCAAATTTGTTGCATTATTTTTAAAATAACTGTTGTACCAAATTTCTGGAATTTGTCTCAATTTATTCTTTCTCATATTCCACAAAAATCTTAAACTTGTACCCAATAAGTTTTTTCAGACATATAAAAAGAAGTGACTAGTAGTGAATGAACATTAGTATGCCTTGCTTACCTGCTTTCTAGTCTTATCGTCCTCAGCGTGAGCTTTGGTCTTCTGGGGCGAGTAAGTACTGATGGATGCGGGGGACACTGTAATGGGTAGAGTCATTTTCGTCTGGCTTTCAATGGAAACAACAGAGGGCCGATCCATTCGAATCTCATTTGAAATACAACTGAAAAAGTTTAACAATTTGAATATGAAGTCATACGAAGTCATACAATGCTTTTGTTTTTTATATGCAGAAATCTTGTCAGATATTTTATTGTAACTATTTTAAGTTAATGTAATGTTCTTAGAGTAATTAAATTAAATTAAATGAAATGTTTTTATAAGTGGTGCTTCACAATGTTTCAAATGTACTCCTATTTTAGAACAAAAAAGGAAATGCTCTGTGTCTGTTTCTTTCTGTCTGTCTGTCTCTGTCTGTCTCTGTGTACGTATATATATATATATATATATATATATATATATATATATATATATATATATGTATATATACAGACAGACAGACAGAAAGAGAGACGAGACAGAGAGGTGAAGCGATAAATTAATTAAATAACCTCTTACTCGTGCTTATCGAAAGTTGATATGACGGTCTTAATATTGACAACAGTTTGACGTTTTCAGGGTAAAAGGTAAGTAAAAATAATATGCAATACTTGAAATTCTTTGATATCTTAGGACGTCTGCATAAATAAATGGTGTTTGGGTAACTGTCTGAAATTAGTCCATGTAAAATGACCCACCTGCCAGATCTCATATCTGCTCTTTTGGTAGCTACCCTCCATATTGTTACAGAGATGCTGGCATACGTCACCAGCATGACGGTGACTGGTATCACGAATAGCAAGACCAGCATGTACAATTCATAGGCAATGGCGAAGTCCTTGCGACCAGTCCAAATCTTATGGCACCAGATGGCAGTTCGGTGGAAGCCAGAAACTTCTTTGTATTCCTGAAATAATGTCCATTTTATCAGGCACGAGAAAGGTGTAATATTTTTTAATAACCATAACCAAAGTAAATGTACTTGAATATGACAATAGCTTTTTACATACAACACCCAACATTTTCATTTATGCTCTGCATAATAGAATTCGAATCAACAGCGAGTTCATTTTATTAACGCAATACAAGTAGATGATTACAAGTACTATTGAGCCTGAAACCACTGCAGTTGAACAAATAAATAGCAATTGTATACAGTATTGTACTTTCTATATGAAAATGTACAATAAGTACTATTTATACTGACCAAACAATGACGGCATTGACCATCAGCATGGGAAATTTGATGACCTGTGAAGAGCTTAGATTGGGAAGTTCTACTGTACAAGCAAAATCTAGAATTTGAATTTAAATGGTAGTCAAGATTTTGCTCCCCTTCTTTGTGAGAAAGGATTGTTTTACGTGCCCGCCCTCGCTTCCCAACCACCCCCACCCCCCAACCAATGCTACAAGTCCTTGAGCTTAAATTTTTGTAATCTAGTTTTAAACTTGTTCTTAGTCAACTTCAAGCATACAAAGGGGTCGTGCAAATGGTTAGCTGAAGTAATACGTTAAATTAATAATGCTAGCATAATTAACTCGAGATCTATCTACCACATTTCATCCAAGATTGTGTAATTGACAGGTAACATCTATCGTAACTGTAGTACTGTCCCCTAAAAAATATAGGCATGTTTTGAATCTGTTATAATTGGCCTTAGTTGTATTACGTGATACAGGCAAAGAAAATGGCTCAGGAATAAAATTAATCCTATCACACCATATTCAACTCGTCACGTAGCCTTCTGTAACGGGAATGGTCCTGTATATACATTTGAGAATTTAAGATAGGTATTTGATTACAAAGATAGACAGTAAACAAAAAATAAGCTGTTCTAAGGTGATATGTTTGGTCTCTCCTCGGATCTCTTAGTGACTTGCTTCCATAAAATGATATGAAAATGACTTAAAAACTGTATTCAATCAGTATGTTCGCGTCAAAAATGTAAAACAAAAAAGATCAAAAAAAAAAAAAAAAAAAAAAAAAAAAAAAAAAAACAGACACAGCACGGTAATGTTGACTAAATTTATAACTGAGTGACTTTGGCACAGATCTGTGCTATCCTAGTACTTGTAGTATCAGTATTTTATACAGAACCTCAAAGAATAACGATAGAGGAAATATGTGCCTTCCTCCAGTCACTATATAATAATTTACACAGAATTAGAAGGGGACCCGAGTTTCTCGCGGGTGAGTTGAATAAAATGACGTTAAAGTCCCATGAAGAAAACAAAGTAAAATCAGAATCCTAATAACTTCTAATTGTCACTAACAGACAATCTTGTTTCAAATAAATGCATTGAAGATCATATACATGTTTATATTTTTTAAAAAGTCAGTTGGATTCTTTATTTTAAAAAAGATTAAAAAAAAAAACAAAAAAAAAACGAAACATATTGGTGGAGATGACTCATGTTACACAATAAATATCGGACAAAATATAAGCTTCATGTATCTGACATTATGTTTCAGAACTAAATATGGGGAAAAAACAAATTGTATTTATATATAATTAAATCAATCCATCTATGTGATATCTAATGGGATACATTTATTAGGGGACAGTAAACTTTAAAACTAACGTAATTCTTTTCGCATGGGCGGAGAATCAAGTAAATGAATTGGAATGAATGTTAAATTCTGGTAGTCCCAAAATGCGTACTACTAATTAAATGCATTCGACCAAACTGACTCCGGTATTTTACTTCACAAATGAAAAAATTGCTAAGACACCAAGACAATGGAGAAAAATAGCTAAGAGAAACGGCGTAGGGAAGACTACTTTGAAATTTTAATATATGTTAAATAAGCATACAATACAGCGAGCTAAATGGTTAGGGGAGATTAATATCTTAGTTAAGCTGTTTATGCTCTTACGAGTTACTTCCCTTGGTAGGTTATACGGCACCTCACTAAAACATGCGGTATAGTTGTTGTGGGGTTTAACGCCATTTTTCAGCACACGATAGGCTATACATGGCAGACAGTATTCTGGTGGAGGAAGAACCTGGGAAAACCCCGGAAAGACCCAACGACCACGAGAAGCTACTGGCAAGCTTTCTCACATCCCGACATTGACGATTCAACACATCCTTTCCGTTTAGCGGGTAAATGTCTTTCGCTATTCATTCGGTCGTTGTTCAAAATCTTTTCAACTTTATATATATCGTATTATCTGTCGCATAGATATAACTCCTGTAAATAAAACATACCCTCTATAACAGCTACATTCAGTTTGTAAACAAATGGGTCACCTGCAATAACTTCCCTGATTTGAAATATTCCATTAATAAAGTTAGAAA
>JAECUM010037331.1:0-17915 GCA_016617855.1 Megalonaias nervosa
AGAGAGAGAGAGAGATTAGGGTAGAAGACCCCAACAACGAGTCCCGTAGAGCTTGTACACACAGGCGTATTGACAGCTATGGTGTAGGAAAGGATTGTAAACTGCCGATACATATGTAAAGATATCCACATATCTCTACAACGGTATCCTATTATTGTTGCAACGATACAGTTTGTTATGTTGCGTCGCTACAACAATAAAAGTTATTATATGAATGCAACAGGACAGGAAAAAAATACTGTTACAACTTCGTACTAATTCTAGTTTTAGAAAATACCATCGCAGTGGAAGACATTAATAACAGCTGCAACGGCAAAGATATAAAGTGCACTTTCATGAGTCAACCATAGCATTAGAAAATGGTTTGATAAATTTATAAATTTACACCAAACAATAGTTTAGACACACCTCGTACACAATAGGCACTGTTGAAAAGGTAGAAGACATAAGCTTGTAAACAATAAACACTCGACTCAAAAATATTTCATCCGCTAATACGTGGTTCTTGCTTTTGTCTCAATTTTTACATGTTTGGTCCTGCTTGTTTTGTTTGGGGGTGGGGGTGGGTGCATGACGTGGCATAAACGTTATAAGAAAATGTATACCTTTCTCGTATGAAAAAGATGGAGATATTTTTTCAGATTAACAGAAAGAAACAAACACTTACAATTATAAAATATTTTTTTACATATTTCTTTATTTAGCTATTTATGACATACTAACGAAAACTTCCTTTTCTTTTTCAACTTACCGTCTGTCGCTGTGTCAACAAGTTGTAGTCTTTATGTGATAAATTCATCCTATCATCTTTCAGATTGTGATTTTCTGGACGGACTTTGCAGCTGGGAAGGAAATGAGTGGACAGTTCCCACAAGTAGTAAACAATAACTATTCCCTTTAATCATTCTACCTCAGAGGAAACATTGCTTTCACGCATCTGAAGATTTTCTGTCATTAAGTACCTTACAGCCTTTCCTACTTTCATAAATGGCTTACATGTATAATGTCCTTTTCCCGTGGTTCTTTTTCATTAAAAGTATCGATATCTCCTTGCTTGGTGGTTCTTCTCCGGTTTTCTTTTTCTCCATGATCTTCCTCCACCAGCTTAACTGGCCATCATATATTATAGCCTAGCATGTGCTACAAATGGCGATAAACTAAACACCACAGCAACAACAACATCAACAAAATCATCATTCTCCAGGTTTTCAATACTTGTCTTGTACAGTGACTTACTCTACAATGAAAATGTCCAAAGGCCTGCCCCCCCCCCCTCTCTATCTCTCTCTCTCTCTGGACTATCGTAGCAAGATACGAGCTAAAATCTACGAAATGACGAACATAGAGGATTTTCATTTGTATCATCCCACGATATCTCTGGCCTTTTGAATGATGGCAAAAGTTAAGTCAAACCGACCAAAGGATGAGCGAGCGAGAGAGCGTTTTACAGTCAAACCACAGAGAGAGAGAGAGAGAGAGAGAGAGAGAGAGAGAGAGAGAGAGAGAGAGAGAGAGAGAGTTTATGGTCGGTTGTACTGTTGCTAAAGCAGAATAATGACTTAGATCAACTGTAAATATATTAAAATATTTTAATTACCTCTTGTTGGTTCGTCAGTTGGCTTAGTTTCTATTCCACATTAATTTCCATGCGCCTGAAGGTGAATGGCATTGCGTTCATTTGAATGGTGTAGCTATCCAAGTGTTGCTACTGCCCTACTTTTATTATTACAACCATCTTTCATGTTTAAATCATAAGTGTGTATTATATTGATTTAATCAATGTGGAGAAAATAGAAACCAAGAAAAGAAAACAATCAACTTATCAATATGCAGAGGTGATTGTAAATAGCCACAACGGCAGAGAACTACATTTTGTAGCGGACACACTAGGGGATGTGAGGAGTTCATTCACTAGGTCAATACACGGCTGCCTGTAGTAAATCTGAACTCCGTTCAAAGGGCAAATATATGTATTTGTATGTGATATAAATAAAATATGTGTACAGTATGTACGCTGTATCAATGATATACCACTCGTTGTATAAATTTTTCATTAAAAGGAAACTCAGCAAGCTTCGTTTCCTTTTAATGAAAAATTTATACATCTCGTGGTATATCATTGATACAGCATACATACTATATATATATTCTATATATATATATATATATATATATATATATATATATATATATATATATATATATATATATATATATAGAGAGAGAGAGAGAGAGTGAGAGAGAGAGAGAGAGAGAGAGAGAGAGAGAGAGAGAGAGAGAGAGAGAGAACCTCAGTATATAAAACAAGCGATTGAAATGCAAAAACTTATTTACGTTTTTCAAAAATGATAAGTAAGAAAACGTGTAACTTGTCAGCAAAAATGGCACAAGGAATAGAAAATTGCTTCCCACGTGTATCGATGTCGAGTCAACTTTTCCTGTGCCTCATTACCCCTGCGTCAGTGTTAACTTTAAAACGTGAAATGACGTGGTATGTCTAGCAAATATCAATAGTACCATTATATATTGAATCTGTACTTTTATTTCTGGCTACAACTTATTTCTATTGTCTATTGTATAGCCGTTTATTTCCGTAACGTTTTCGTTTTAGTTAAAGTATATTGGGAGATTCTTAGGAGAAGCAACCGTAAAAATGTGTGTGTGTGTGTGTGTGTGTGTGTGTGTGTGTGTGTGTGTGCGTGAGTTTGATTTTTAATGTAGCTTTAACAATTTTTCAGTCATATCTCTACGACTCTGCAGTGTGGCAGTTTATAGTTATGTCTAGCACTAGGGCATCATGCCAGAGACATTTAGCATAATGTCCCACATAGTCACATTATCCTGACACCAGGCCTAACACTAACCTCTTAACGTTGAGTATCATTTTTATAAGTCTTTGGTATGGCACGACCTGGGTTCGAACCCGCGTCCTCCCGCATCCTCGACTGACGCTCTAACCACTAGGCCACCGGAGAGGTTCCAATACAATTAGGAACATATATACAATTTAAACTGCAATCTCACTTTGTTTGCATTTTAATTTAACTTCGGAGATAATGCATGCAAATTAACCCAAAAGAATATAGCTTGGCTTAATCCTTGTCCTTCCACGTCACAAATTCCTGTTATCTTGTTTCCTGCGAGGCTTTGCCTTACCTATTAATGGCGTGAGTATAGTGTAAATATACAACTGTGAAGTTGACCAATGAAAATGTCGTCCCCATGCATCCAATGCAGACGTGAAGTGCCATAACCTGCGTCACTCGGCCTACTTCGGCTTTCATCTCCAAAAGCTCTGAGAGTATTGTTCAGTCTTTTATACATATCGCTAGCCACTACGTCTGAACCTAAAAAGAGAGCATTTGTTGGCTCCGAGTAAATGACGGCTGACAGACACAAGTACTTTTCATCCAAGATCAATCCTACGTCTATATCCAGACATTTGTTACCAGAACGTATGATTCTGGGATCATTTCTGATACTTTCTTAGAATCGAGGTTATTCGATTCGCATCGTAAAAAGACGCACATGCTCTGATAGTACAAAGTATGACGTAATTATTTTGTTCTGTGTACAAACAAAAGTTGGAATTGTCTTTAAGTATAACCATTTAAACTTAATTAAGAACGATCTTCGGTACTAGCACACGCTGGGCCGATCTAGGGACAATGGAAATTAGCATTAAAAGACCCCTTGGGCCTGTCTAAGGACAAGATTTCTACTGACAAATGGCACACCCTGGGCCGATCTAGGGACAATGGGAATTAGCATTACAAGACCCCCTGGGCCTGTCTACGGACAAGATTTATAGAGTCAATACAAATACAAGCCCGAGATTTATATATAAAGCATTACCTAGACCTGAAATTATGTTGGCGGTGTTTATAAATTTGCATAATTATAATGATGCTATAAATAGCTATAATCAAGAGGGACCCTAATATCGAATATAGCGTCAAGATTTATAGCGTCAAAGGCACACCCTGGGACTGTATAGCGTCAATGGGAATTTTGTATAGCGACTAGCACACCCTGGGATAGTATAGCCTCAATGAGAATTTTGTATAGCGACAAGAGGAATGGAACAGGTAGGGTGACGTCACGGTACTGGACAATTGCAACAATGTAGCAAGGACCGTGACGTCATGCCACCTGTGTCATTTCTGTATACAAACACGAATCATTCGCGTCCGTGTTTGTGAATATTATAACTCTCTATACACAAGCCATCAACCAATCAACAGTACTAAAAACAGCAACTATAAAAAATCAGCCACTGTTTCGTAGGCTGATGGCTTATACCAAATTACTTAAATACATAGAATCACAAACCATTCGTATTCTACATCAATTTAATTCCTTAACTCCTAGACACTTGCAACAATGTAGCAAGTACCATGACGTCATGCCACCTGTGTCATTTCTATATACAAACACGAATCATTCGCGTCCGTGTTTGTGTATAGCAAGTACAGTGACGACACTTGCAACAATGTAGCAAGTACCGTGACGTCATGCCACTTGTGTCATTTCTATATACAAATACGAATCATTCGCGTTCGTGTTTGTGTATAGCAAGTACCGTGACGTCATGCCACCTGTGTCATTTCTATACAAAGTTTGAATCATTCGCGTTCGTGTCAGTCAATAGTATAGTATAGTATGTTTTATATATTCTCTTTTTTTTGGGCATAGATTGATCAACATCAATCTATCATACACAAATTATAAAATCGACTAGCAAATTTTTTTAGGTAAGAGAATAATGTTTTGGGGAGTTAAATATAAATTACACAATCGAATACAAAAATTTTTTAGGCAAGAAAGAATAAATATCTTTTCGAGGCAGTGGAGTGGCCCTGAAAAGGGTCTTTGTGGCGAACGCATAAACACACCCATATCTACTATCCACACAAACGGGAAGAGAAGAAAAAACACACCCATATCTACTATCCACACAAACGGGAAGAGAGGAAAAAACACACCCATATCTACTATCCACACAAACGGGAAGAGAAGAAAAACACACCCATACCTACTATCCACACAAAGGGAAGAGAAGAAAAAACACACCCATATCTACTATCCACACAAACTTGAAGAGAAGAAAAAACACACCCATATCTACTATCCACACAAACGGGAAGAGAAGAAAAAACACACCCATATCTACTATCCACACAAACGGGAAGAGAAGAAAAAACATACAATATTTACTATCCACACAAACGGACGCGAACGTATAAACACACCATACTTACTATCCAAACAACGAACGAGAACGCATAAAATACACACACATATACTATCCACACCAACGAATGAGAATGCATAAAACACACACCTATTTACTATCTACACCAACGAACGCGAATGCATAAAACACACACCTATTTACTATTCACACCAACGAATGAGAAAGCATAAAACGCACACCTATTTTCTATCCACACCAACGAGCGCGAATGCATAAAACACACACCTATTTGCTATCCTCACCAAATGAGAATGCATAAAACATACACCTATATACTATCCACACCAACAAACGCGAATGCATAAAACCCCTACTCAGTTTTAGTGTCGGAACGCTATGATAGCTCATATCATGGTGAGGGATAGAGAGAAGTCAAAGAGCATTTGTAATGATAATTTTTTTTGAAAACAAACAACAGACACATTTTTTTTCAAAACACAACATTTTTTCGTCAACAAACAACTAATCACTAACTGGTAACAATAACATCAAACAAATTATTTTTGACAAGGTTGACAACGTTGTGAAATCATGTGAGATTTTCATTGATGGAAGTCATGAGGCCATTGATGTACGCTACGTTTCCTAGCTAAAGACAAAAGATAACCATAATGGTCACAAAACTATCGATCTATTTTCTCATCGTTTCTAGAAGAGTGACGATGAAAATAAGTCACTAAATGTTCTAACTGATATCCAAGACAGCGTTGATGAAGAAAATACACACAATATTGTCCACACACCATGGAATCTGTGCTTTGTAATTTCACATTATTGAATCGTGTCGTCTGGGCATTTCTTCTCATAAAGTCAATGATGTCGTCTTCCAAAGGGGGTAATCCATACGAATCAAAATATTCCACGCAATCCTCTTGAGGGGAGTAGACGGCAACCCAGTGGGTTCCTGGGAGGTGACTGTCGTCCGTGTTGATGACATAAGCTTGATGGTCTTGAGGTTTGCGATGAGGAAGTTCATCTTTAGCGCACACGACAGGATTCCAAGAAGCAGTATACGAACTATTGTTCAAAAGGTAATAAAGTTCCCAGGTATCCATTTTTTGTTGTCTTGTTTTTTTCACAGGTAATGATAAGTCATCAATTCAATTCTGACTTTTTGTTTGAAATGCACTGTCAAGTAGCCGTTTCCTCGCCTTGTCTCCCAACTCTGGGCTAAGAGAGCTTCGGTGCGATAGATCTCTAGACCAGCTCCTTGGCTAGGAGTCAAACATTGGACAACCCCTAGACAAGTATTTAAACCCCATGTAGAAAATAATCTTTAAACATTACCAATCGAATTGCAAGAGAAGATCTACAAGGACATTTGGCAGGGACTTGCCAGAGCCAAATCTCAATTAGTGACTGTAGAACTTTTGTGTCGAGAAATTCACAGGAGGAAATTGACAAAAGTCAACAAACAAGTCCGATTTCTCTGGATCAAGGGTGCGTTCTTCCTATTATTCCGCTTCAGACCATTTACATTTGAAGATTTTATTGACATTCTTGACCGTTTCCTGGAATGGCAGTGGTCAGAAATTATTCACTACGTTCATTACTTTCGCTCTAGGAGAAGTGTTTGAGGTAAGAGAAAAGAGGTATAAAAACAGACTACTATGCCACGATCTTTATCTTTCGTGATACTACAGATTCCGTGGAAGGAAATCAATGACACCATTGAAACAGTGGAGGATTGCCAACACCTATTACGAGGACTGTGTCCATTGAATTGGGGTCGACGTGTAGTGTGTGTCTTAGTGACTTGCTTTCTGGGATTTCGTTTACCAGCTGATTCTTTGTGGACTCTTTACGAGCAGTACATACCATTCCAAAAAGCATGAAAGTGGTCCCATTAAATGTACACGAGAGACTCATTCTGCTCAAAGCTTTGCGCTTTCATCTCGATACTTCTCTACCTCTGCGGAAAGAAAAGATTCGTGAACTTTTAGGTACTGATGATGTGTATGACGATGTGTGTGTAACTTGTGAATTACACCCTCACTGAAAAGATGCACGTGACTGGAAAAGTTGGGGCTTCGAAGCTTGGATTAAAGAAGTGGCACACTATGCAAAAGATTTGTAATCCTAAACAACTAAAACATTCCGTAAAAAAAGTAACTTTTAAACCTGTGTTAGTGACAGTGCCAGAAGAAGAACCACTCCCTTCAGGACTGGACAGGACAGTCATTACCATCCCCGAAAGGCCATTCCGGGAGGACCCCTGTGTAACTGTACCAACGAGTGTAGAGACTCTAAGAACATTATACACTACCCATACGATTTCAACTCTTGATCACCACAAATGTTGTACAGATACTTGTTTATATTCCATTATGATCGTTTTGATGTGTCTTTTATTCATGTACTTAACCGTTTGGCTTTTATGTATTTTTGTCTTTCGTGTTATTCACATTTAAAGATGACAAAAAACGTGTCCTGAAGAAAGTATAAAAACTCTTGTCTTGTCTGTCTTCGTGTCAGAACTGACATTTTCCTTGCACTGCTACTATTATGACTACCTCTACTGTGTTTGCTCCCTCTTCCTCCACTTTCAAAGTCATCAACGAACACTTAGATCGTGCTAGTTGGGAGGCCTTGTATCTTCGACATCCCTTTAACATCCTCATTGCTGTACCTAGCGGTTCAGGCAAAACCGAATTTCTCAAACATTTGATCGAACATAAAGATCATTTGATCGATCGTCCCCCTCAACGCATCGTGTGGTGTTACAAAGAGTGGCAATCAGCGTACAGCCTTCTGCGAGAAAGTCAAGGCGATTCCATCGTGTCTGTAGAAGGTATTCCTAGCGAAGACGATGGGATTGTGTCTGACCTTAGTGAAACCCATTTGGTCATCTTTGACAGCATGTTAGGAGAAGACGAAGAAGAAATTAAACTGTGGTTTACGCGCAAAGGACATCATCGTAATGCCAGTGTCATTTACATCACTCAAAATTTGTTTCAACAAAGTAAAGCCCATCGCACCATCAGTCTCAATGCTCATTACGTGGTCTTGATTAAAAGCCCTAGAGATAAATCGCAAGTGCAAGTGTTAGCCAAACAGTTAGGAACGCCTTGGCTGACTCATGCGTACGACGATGCCACTCAAACCCCACATGCCTATTTACTCGTGGATTTAAAACCCACCACTCCCGATTATTTGCGATTTCGTATCCATCTGTTTCACCACTGGTGACAAGACGGAGGGCCCGTCGTGTACACGTCCCCGTCGTAGACTTAACTACAACCACATTCACCCATAAAAAATCTATAAAAACCTCGGTCAATTTGGCTCTGTCTCACACATCGTCAACATGACGGCCCTTCAGTCTCGTCTTCCTATCAAATTGATTCGTGCCTTGTACGGCATCAGTCGCGAAAAAAATCCACAAATACGTGCTCGTGTCTTAGAAGCAAGTCTCAAAGAAGTCTTACGATAGTTTACGGTGACAGCACGTCAATTACTGCAAGGCATCATTCAGATTCCACATCAAACGAAACGTTTTTTTGAGAGAAACAAAGTCGCCTTGACGAAACTAGCCGATCCTCGCATTGACACTCAAACCAAAAAGCAAATCATTTTGAAACCTGGAGGAAGCGGTTCTCTAGGAGGTGTCATCATTCGTTCCCTCTTAAAATGGGATCCTAATGCTCCCAAAGTCGTCCCCAAGAAAAAAGCCACACCCAAACGTACCCAGAAGAAAAAGAAAAAGAGCAACGGTGTCAAGACCAGGTCACAGCCTCAGAAAAAGAAAAGTCCACAGAAAACAGTTTCAACCCACAAGAGAGCGTCTCCAAAAGCTTCTCCAGCGGTGACACCCTCTTCCTCTTTAGCGGTAGTGGCCGCTGCTCACAAAGTACCTGCCTCCAAAATCAAAGTCCAAGAGAGAACGGGTGTGTTACAGAGTTTACTGGATTTGTCCAAGCAAGAACTGTCCCGATTTAGTCCGTTGCGAACTCCTCCACGACGTGTGTTGCTTGTCATCAAGTTGATACGACGTAAAGACAATCAGTGGCAACGCATTCCAGTATAAAAAAGACTTGAGGCAAACGATAGGTTTAGTGTTGTTGTGCTGCTGAACGCCCAAAGAAGTGCACACCGTTACCATCGTGTTCCTTCTTCGGTCCAAAAAGGAAAAGGAAAAAGAAAAAGACAGTCACGTCATCCAAAAAAAACTTAGTCAAACATAGACGTCACTTCCAGAAAAGACACACTCGTCCAAAGAAAAAGAGGAGCCACCAAAGAGGAGGATTCTTTGGCGATTTTGGAAAACACATTTCATTTTTATGAAGAAGCGATAGTCCCCAATAAAGGATAAAAGACCGTGTGACAAGTCATTGACGTTAGGGCATTTTTTGCTGTGTGCCACGGAACCAACGAACCCACCGAGAAAGATGTCACCCCAAAAAAGACATTCCTCTTCAACCCTCAAAGGAAAGAAATGGAAAGGACTGCCACCTCGTTTAGCCAAACATTGGGACATGTTGTCCGTCCTGTCCAATGCTCCTCCACCCATACGCAAACAACTCATCATACTGCCTCCAAAGACGTCATCGATACCGTGTGCGAATGTTGTCTGAATGTCTTGAAAGGCACAATACCTTTGTCTAAATACCAGAAAGAATGCTTAGCCAAACATTGACACGTTCTTCGCCAAATGGTCCAAAAGAAAATACCCATTGGTCAAAAGAAAAAGATGTTGCTGTAACGAGGAGGAATTTGCCCTTTTTGCCCATGTTACTGAAAGGTGTAATGGGAACAGTGGGAGCACCCTTACTGAAAGGAGTAATGGGAACAATAGGAGGACCCTTGCTGAAAGAACTATTGGGAAACATCCTGGGAGGATGAAGATAAAAAGATCCAAGAAGATAAAAGGGACCTTTGGAGTCAAAACATCTCAGACGTGATCCTTGAAATCCGATGGAAGGACGAAAGCTAGCTTTAGTGCCTTACAAATGATGGATGGAAAACCATCGTTGGCAAGAACAACGAACCCGCATTTACCTCCCAATCCTCATTTGACCGAGATGTCCCAGTTACAGCAGGAATTGCAATCATTGATGGATCGCAGCAATTTGTCAGAAACGGAAAAATCTCAACGGTACGGCCAATTGTTACAACGACTGCAACTCTTTCACCAAAAAGCTTTAGACGAAACAGCTCTACCCACACTGAAAGATCTTAAGGCCTTGAGGAAAAGTCACCCAACACCACCACTACCACCCCCAGCGGTCAAGACAGACGTAGCCTCACGTATGCCTGAGGAAGAAGAGGCGAGAGAAGTCTTTCAAACACCGTCTGCAGCTCCCATCCCTAGTAAGATTGCAGCGTCCTTGTTTACCCCTTCCCCTACACCGCAAGGAGAAGAACTTAAAGCTTGGGTTAAAAAGATGATGTCCACTCCACCTTCGACAGAAATGAAAAAGAAAGAAGGGAAACCAGAAGTGAAAAAAGAAAAGAAGACCAAAGCCATCCCATTACCACCACCACCAAAACTATCTTCGACTTCTACTCCCGTGGTACATCGGACACGTAAAGCCGTTTCTAAACCACTTCAGAGTACCATCAGCGAGGAGTGGATCACTTATCAAAAATGGAGAAGGTGTTAGCCAGCATTTACTACGATCCATACCATCCTGCTGGTTACGGTGGAGTTCAGAAATTGTATCATGCTGCCAAAACTCGACTGAAAAGTATCCATTTACCTCAAGTACAACGCTGGTTACAAGAACAAGCTACGTACACTTTACACAAACCCATTCGACGAAAATGTTCCAGAAGTCGCACCCGAGTGGAGGGCATCGATCATCAATGGCAAGCCGATTTAGCCGATGTCTCTCATTTGGCCACCTACAATCGTGGCTACAAATATTTATTTTGTGTCATCGACGTCTTTTCTAAATTTGCATGGGTCGTGCCATTGACTTCCAAATCGAGCAATGAGTTAGTGCCAGCCCTCAAACTGGTGTCGAAACAAAGTGGTCGTCACCCTCTTCGATGGCAAACCGACAAAGGTACCGAATTTCTGAACCAAGCTTTCCAAAAAGAATTGAAGAAACGTGACATTCATTTTTTCACCACCGAGAATCCCGAAGCCAAAGCCAGCATCGTGGAACGTTTTCAACGCACCTTGAAAGAACGCATGTGGAAATATTTTACGCATCAACACATTCTCAAGTACATCGACGTCTTACCCCACCTCGTCAAAGCGTACAACCAATCTTACCATCGAAGCATCGGACGTACCCCCCAAGAAGTGACCCCCGACAACAAAGTCACCGTCTTCGAACGTCTGTTTGGTACATCCCCGACAGTGACTGTCCTCAAGAAAACTGAAGTATTGGCAGCAGGAGATTGGGTGCGCATTGGCAAAACCAAACGTACTTTCGACAAAGGTTACTTACCCAACTGGACCACCGAATTGTTTCGTGTCACCGAACGTGTGCGTGGCCGTCATCCTCCCGTCTATAAATTAGAAGACATGAACGGAGAAGTGTTAAAAGGAACGTTTTACTTGTCCGAGTTACAACGTGTGACCAAAAAAGAACACGAAGTGTACGAGATCGAAAGCATACTCGATCGAAGAACCCGAAAAGTAGGAACAAAACGTGGCAAAAAAAGTCAAAGTACGTTGGAAAGGATATCTTCCCAGCTTTGACTCTTGGATCGACGCTTCGCAAATCATCGACTATAAAAAGAAGTGACCATCATGCCCTTCAACACAGCCTCAGCTACTGCAGTGACCACTCCTTCCCCCAGTTCATCTGTGCAAGATCTACAAAAGCAACCCTTGTGAGTGTGGTGTGGAGAACGTGTGCCTAAAACGCAAATCGTCCTTTTCTGCCAAATCTTTGTGGTGTATTGTGTCATCGGTGCTGCCATTGCCAATTTGAATTTGCAACAAGGAGACAAACAATTGTGGACCATTTTACTCAGCAGTAGCATCGGTAACCTTCTTCCCAATCCGTCCCTGAAATATTCCTCGAACGGCAGCCTTGCGTCCAACGTCAGCCCCCCTTCCAACAGTCACAAATCCAGTCACAACAATCCTCTTTTAGACACTCCTCTGACTTCCAGTGACCTTTCGGACACTAGAACTCTGGAATTACGAACAACCAATTTTACTTAACGTTACCCATTGACAGTTCCATGGAGGTGTTTCCCAATAACACTTTGTGCTGTTACACGGCCAAATTACCTCAAGCCATCCAATTGGATCACGAAGCCTATTGAGAAGTGGCTTTGGCGGAAATGATTCACAAATCAAAAACATCATCGAAAATCAAAACACTTTTACCGTAGAAGTTCATGACGAGCAAGTGCAACGCACCAATGCAAGTGACTCTATGAAAACACAAGATCGCAAAACTAAACGAACCACTTATCAGTTGACCATTCCCCCAGGTTATTATTTTAGTGGACAACATTTGGTGAACACAGTTTCTAACAAAATCAATACCGTGTTTGCCAAAGCCTTGGAGAGAACCAGAAAAAGTGTCACGATCGAATACCACAAAATAGCTACTCATCAAATTTTCAGAGGACAAAGTATTGGCCGTTACATTTTGTCCTGAATTGTATGACATTTTGGGTGGAGACCCTAAGTTGATCAAGGTGAAAACCGAAATACAAGCCATTACTAGCAACTTGGATTTTGCGAAATATTTTCGATTCCCTGTAGAAATAAACCAAGGACTGAATTTGATTTTTGTGTACTCCGATGTGGCGGAGTACAACGTGGTGGGACACACCTCCATACCGTTACTGCGTGTCATTCCTTTCAAAGTGGATTCTGCCACGAACGCTGACGAGGAAGTGGAAACACCTATCACGTGCACTGCGAATTTGTATATCCTCACTATTTGCCCGTCAGTAAGTCGTATTTCGACACTGTCAACATTACTATAAAAGGAGATCTAAGACAAAATATTCCATTTACCAAAGGGAAAGTCACAGTGAAACTCCATTTTCGAAAACGATTACTCTAACCCTTTGTCAGTCATGTGTCCTGTGTACCAAGGAGTCGCTCGATAGCGAGGACATGGTTTAAGAGATATGCTAAAATCGGCCTTTCGTACAGTGGCTCCCGTTTTGAAACCGATGGTGACACGGGGATTGTACGCCTTGAAAGATGCCGCGTTGACGCAAGGTAAAGAATTTCTCCAAAATGTCATCATTGACAAACAAAACTCCAAAGAAGCTTTCTTGAGAGCAGGCAAAAATATCTTGTTTCAAACGGGCAAAGACCTTTTGGGCCGACGAGAAACTCCTATAAATGCTCTGGACGCTGTCGAGTCAGGCATTCCTGCTTCCCTGACGCCACAGCAAGGACAAGGCAGAAAAAGACGACGAAAACACCCCTTGAGAGGACTTCACGCCCCTAGAGCTAGAAAGACTAAGAAAAGAAAAACTGTCCGAGAGTTAGACGTTTTTGATGATTAAAAAAAGAAAATGATGCACCGAGAGTCTTGTGCTTGTTCCAAGTCGGAACTGGATCTGCTTGCCATGCCACCCACCATGATGACGATGCAAGAATCCCAATGGGTCGAATTTCATTCCGTCTCCTCTTTGACGGATTCAGCTCCCATCAAGTTTGAAATCAAAGGACAACCCGAAGATTACATCGATCTGAATAGCAGTTACTTGTATCTGAAACTGAAAGTGATCAAAATCGACAACACCAATCCGGGAGCCGATGCCAGAGTAGCTCCCGTCAACAATTTCATGCATTCCTTGTTCAGCGAAGTGGATTTGTACTTGAATAATAAACTAGTCAGCAGCAGTATGGATACTTACCCTTACAGAGCGTACGTAGAAAATCTCTTGACGTATGGAAAAGAGGCCAAAAACACTCATCTGGATGCTTGCGTGGTATGGAAACCTGACACCGCAGGTGAAGACACGTTTAACGACACAGCCCTGACAGCCGATGACAATCCTCACAATGTGGGTTTTAACAACCGTCGAAGGAAAATCCTGCAAGCTCGTAGTTTAGAACTGATGGATCGCTTGCATTTGGACATGTGGTTGCAAGACAAGTATTTGCTGAACGGAGTGGATATTCGCCTGAGACTCAATCTCAGCAGTGTTGCTTTCTATTTGATGGCTCATGCCAACGTGTACAAAACCATCATCCAAGAAGCCAGACTTTACGTGCGTCGCGTAGAAGTGTTACCTAAAGCGGGAAACGACATTAGTCACACATTGATCAGATCGACTGCCAAGTATCCGATACGACGTGTAGAAGTGAAAACATTCACCATTGCTGCTGGACTCCGATCCAAGATCGAAGATCATCGGTTCCAAGGACAGTTACCCAAACGTTTAATCGTAGGCATCGTCAGTAATGCAGCCCTCAACGGAGCCCACGATCAAAATCCTTTCCAGTTTAAGCACTACAGAGTGTCCAAGATCGAAGTCAGTCGCGATGGCAAGACCTTGTGTACCAGACCCTTCGAACCTAACTTTGCCCAGAAGAATTACTTGAGATCGTACTTGTCCCTTTACGAAGCTACCGGACAGCTGGGAACCAACACCAGTCACGGCATTTCGTACGAAGATTATGAAGGAGGTTACACTTTGTGGGCTTTTGATTTCACTCCAGACCAAGGCAGCGACGAGGGACATTTCCACCCTATAAAATCCGGTCAACTGCGTGTGGAACTTCAGTTTGCAGAAGCTCTCACCGAGACAGTAAACGTCATCCTGTACGCCGAATTCGATAATTCCATAGAAATCAACAGTTTGAGAGAAGTCATTCTAGACTATTAGAAACAATGGAAGACTCTTATCCCTCTTTGAAAGGTGGAGAATCTTTGGACATGGAATGTTAGGATACCGTGAAAGCATAACCCCAAGACCAAGACAAAGAGAACGAGGCAGTGGTCACGTCCAGATGGCCAGAACAAGAACAACATTTAGTGTCCTGTTTTGCTAAACACCTGGCGGATACAATTACGGAACTGAGTAAGAAATATTGTTATGGATGTCAAAACGATCATCCCAGTCAAATTCAACACGATAAATGTATGATGATGAGTCAAGAAGAAAAATTGGACGAGTATCTGGACGACGCTTGGAGTCGCATCTCGGAAGAAGAAGTGTTGCATGAGTGGTATAAAGGCTTGCGTGATCATTCCTGCCCTCCATTGAGTACTCTAGAGATCAATCGCATCGAAGCTCTCTTAGCCCAGAGTGCGGAAACAAGGCGAGGAAACGGCTACTTGACAGTGCATTTCAAACAAAAAGTCAGAATTGAATTGATGACTTATCATTACTTGTGAAAAGAAACAGCACAACAAAAAATGGATACCTGGGAACTCTATTACCTTTTGAAAGTAGTTCGTTTACTGCTTCTTGGAATCCTGTCGTGTGCGCTAAGATGAACTACCTCACCGCAAACCTCAAGGCTATCAAGCTTATGTCATCAACACGGACGACAGTCGTCTCCCAGGAACTCACTGGGTTGCCATCTACTTCCCTCAAGAGGATTGCGTGGAATATTTTGATTCGTATGGATTATCCCCTTTGGAAGACGATATCATTGACTTTATGAGAAGAAATGCCCAGACGACACGATTCAATAATGTGAAATTACGAGGCACAGATTCCATGGTGTGTGGACAATATTGTGTGTATTTTCTTCATCAACGCAGTCTTGGATATCCTTTAGAACATTTAGTGACTTATTTTGATCGTCACTCTTCTAGAAACGATGAGAAAATAGATCGATGGTTTTGTGACCATTATGGTTATCTTTTGTCTTCAGCTAGGAAACGTAGTGTATATCAATGGTCTCATGACTTCCATCAATGAAAATCTCACATGATTTCACAACGTTGTCAAACTTGTCAAAAATAATTTGTTTGATGTTATTGTTACTTGTTAGTGATTAGTTGTTTGTTGAATAAGAAAATGTTGTGTTTTAACAAAAAAAATGTGTCTGTTGTTTGTTTTCAAATAAAATTATTATTGCAAATGCTCTTTGACTTCTCTCTATCCCTCACCATGACATGAGCTATCACAGCATTCCGACACTAAAACTGAGTAGGGGTTTTATACATTCGCGTTTGTTGGTGTGGATAGTATATAGGTGTATGTTTTATGCATTCTCATTTGGTGAGGATAGTAAATAGGTGTGTGTTTTATGCATTCGCGCTCGTTGGTGGGGATAGTAAATAGGTGTGTGTGTGTTTTATGCATTCGCGCTCGTTGGTGCGGATAGTAAATAGGTGTGTGTTTCATGCTTTCTCATTCGTTGGTGTGAATAGTAAATAGGTGTGTGTTTATGCATTCTCGTTCGTTGGTGTGGATAGTAGATATGGGTGTGTTTTTTCTTCTCTTCCCTTTTGTGTGGATAGTAGATATGGGTGTGTTTTTTCCTCTCTTCCCGTTTGTGTGGATAGTAGATATGGGTGTGTTTATGCGTTCGCCACAAAGACCCTTTTCAGGGCCACTCCACTGCTTCGAAAAGATATTTATTCTTTCTTGCCTAAAATTTTTTTTATTCGATTGTGTAATTTATATTTAACTCCCCAAAACATTATTCTCTTATCTAAAAAATTTTGTTAGTCGATTTTATAATTGTGTATGATAGATTGATGTTCATCAATCTATGCAAAAAAAGGAGAATATATAAAACATACTATACTATACTATTGACTGACACGAACGCGAATGATTCAAAATTTGTATAGAAATGACACAGGTGGCATGACGTCACGGTACTTACTATACACAAATACGAACGCGAATGATTCGTATTTGTATATAGAAATGACACAGGTGGCATGATGTCACGGTACTTGCTACATTGTTGCAAGTGTCGTCACTGTACTTGCTATACACAAACACGGACGCGAATGATCCGTGTTTGTATATAGAAATGACACAGGTGGCATGACGTCACGGTACTTACTACATTGTTGCAAGTGTCTAGGAGTTAAGGAATTAAATTGATGTAGAACACGAATGTATTTAAGTAATTTGGTATAAGCCATCAGCCTACGAAACAGTGGCTGATTTTTTATAGTTGCTGGTTTTAGTACTGTTGATTGGCTGATGGCTTGTGTATAGAGAGTTATAATATCCACAAACACGGACGCGAATGATTCGTGTTTGTATATAGAAATGACACAGGTGGCATGACGTCACGGTACTTGCTTTACACAAACACGGACGAAATGATTTGTGTTTGTATATGGAAATGACCCAGGTGGCATGACGTCACGGTCCTTGCTACATTGTTGCAATTGTCCAGTACCGTGACATCACCCTACCTGTTCCATTCCTCTTGTCGCTATACAAAATTCCCATTGAGGCTATATTATCCCAGGGTGTGCTAGTCGCTATACAAATTCCCATTGACACTATACAGTCCCAGGGTGTGCTAGTCGCTATGCAAAATTCCCATTGACGCTATACAGTCCCAGGGTGTGCCTTTGACGCAATAAATCTTGACGCTATATTCGATATTAGTGTTCCACTTGATTATAGCTATTTATAGCATCATTATATTTATGCAAATTTATGAACACCGCCAACATAATTTCAGGTCTAGGTAATGTTTTATATATAAATCTCGGGCTTGTATTAGTATTGACGCTATAAATCTTGTCCGTAGACAGGCCCAGGGGGTCTTGTAATGCTAATTCCCATTGTCCCT
>JAECUM010037332.1:0-10487 GCA_016617855.1 Megalonaias nervosa
ATAGATAGATAGATAGATAGATAGATAGATAGATAGATAGATATAGATATATATATATAGATAGATAGATAGATAGATACACAAGTCTACTTAAAGAATCCAAAGTCACCTTCTTAGGTCGGCTAGTTTTGTAATAATTTGTAATAAATTAATCTATGTATTTAATATATTACAGTCAACAGATAGACAGTGGCTCGCTCACACGTTGTATTTATTCACCATCTGGGCTTCTATTTGTTTGGAACTTTTAACATAATTGATAAAAATAAGCATTGATTTTTGCAGAGTTAAGAATACACGCGGCATTATTTTAATAGTACTCTTTGTAGCCGATGCAAGCGATAGTGAATGTATTTTCAAATAATTATTTGTTTTTTAATATTCTCGTCAATGAACAATGTATCATGTGTATCTAACATAAGCATTGCACACTATTCTACAGTGTGGATGCATAAATTAGATATATGGTATTAGTTTATATGTTTTTGTCTCTAATACATTGTTCCTGATGAAAAAATGAGGATTAAATGATAACAATACAATGTTAGTTCCTTTCATTTGTTATCTAATAGGTGTTTTTATTATCCATTTCACTATGACAAGCAAATTGGGTGTGGCGCAAATTCAAGACAATTTTATTTCGTTTGTTAAGTCTTGGGACATGTGACCTAAGTGAATAAACGTTTCGCAAAAAGTACTAGGACAGGAAAGAAATCATTTCTTGTACTGTTTGCATGTATGTATATATGTACGTATGCATATGTACGTATCTATATATATATTAATTGGTATGTTTAAGTTTCTGAATGAGGGACTATCTGTATGTTGTTTAATATAACAGGTAATGTTGATGGCTTTAAAATGAGAAGGGTATTTATTATTACAATTAATGTAAATTAAAATTATTGATTATTGATTAAGTTCCCATCTCAAAATAAATTATTAGTATTATTCTTGAAGATGATGAAATGAAAAATATAATTACCATGCCAGCCTTATTCCACAGCTGCCATGGACATAAACAAAGAGTTGAGCTGAGAGGGGATTTGGTCGTACAGCTGTACCATTAAGATAGTAGTAGAAGTATACACAGGATTCAGTCGTGAAGTTTACTCTTGGTGAAGACAGTATGGCGCTTAAATACTCAAGTCTATATGGGTAGCCTGGGCCAGACAATATAAATATATGATTATAATACTCCCACAAGTCAGAATTGTTGTAGGCAACCATGAATTTTCCTGAAAGAGAAAAAAAAAATGACCATTTCTGCTAATGTATCGCTTACACTTGAACTGACAACGGCATGGATCCAGAGTGACCATAAATTATACGATATCATATAGTAAGAGACTACACTGTTTGTTCATTCAATTTTTAGTTAAAGACAAACGTTGCTCGCTTTTATCTGTTAGAAAATTATATGATGGCTGATCAATAACTATCATGTTTGTTCTATTTATGATTTCAAATGAATAGTGTAGATCTTGATCTGTCATTCCATTATAGAATGACAGGTAAGGATCTACGCCATTTTTGCTGCCTTCAGATTTAAGTTTTAGGGCAGATATTAATCTGTTATTCAATTATATAGATCCAATCTTATATTTATAAGTTCAAGTATATATCTGGATCTGTCATCATCCTCAAAAATGGCGGATCATGGTCAATGCTGTTTATCCTATTTATCATTTACATGAACAACTTATACCTTATACATTGATCTGTCATCACTATGTATGATGGCAGATCTGGGTCAATGTTGTTTGTTCTATTTTTCATTTAAATGAACAGTGTATATCCTGATTTGTCATCACTCTATAGAATGGTATACATTAGTCGATGCTATTTGTTATGTTTATCCGTTTACATGAGACGAGTATATCCAGACACATTAGCTATATAAAAGATCTGTTTGTTTTATTATTTTAAATCAACAATGTATACATTGATCTGTCATCACCCTGTATGATGGCAGATCGTTGTTTATGTCGTTTGTTCTATTTATCATTTTACTTGAGAAGGGTATATCCAGACACATCAGCTATTTAAATGACCTGTGTCTTCAAGTCTGTTATATTATATTAAATGAACAGTGTATATCCGGATGTGTCATCACAATATACAATGGAGTCTGGTCTACATTGTTGTTTTAAACGAACAGTGTACATCCTGATCTCTCAGCACATGATACAATGGCATATAAAGGTCTATCACCATGTTTGTTTGTATTTATGAATTCACCTGAACAATGTACACCATGATCTGTCATCACCTTATATCATGGTAAGTCAGGGTCTCTTTGTTTGTTCTATTGTCACGAAATAACAGTACAGATGTTGACAAGTCAACACATTATACAGATCTGTAACTAAACTACTTGTTCCGTTTTTTATTTCAACTTTGCACATGTAGACCATATGTTATAATATTATATGATGAAAGATCTTTGTCTTTAGTTCCATTTATCATTTCAGATGAACCCTGCTTAACTTGAACTGTCATCTCATTATGTGATATCTGATCTCAGTCTTCAATGTTTAGTTCTATTTCCGATGAACACTGTAGAACCTTACGGTAAGCACACTACATGATGAAAGATTTCTGTCTTTACTGTTCTATTTATAATTCAGATAAACAGGGTATAACATGAACTGTCTGTATAATTTATGATGGCAGATTTCTGTCTTTACTGTTACTTCTAATTATCATTGCAGATGAACGCTGCACAACTTGAACTGTCAGCTCATTATATGATGCATAATCTATGTCTTCACTGTTAGTACTATTTGTCTTTTCAGATGAACTGTCAGTCCTCTATCACCATAATCCTAGTCTGAATGGTGATATAAGTTGACTGCATTATAGGCGAGTGAACATTATACTGGGAAATATTACATAGAAAATATAAGTCAGTTAATATAACAGACTTCATGAATAGCATGCAATACAATACAATGTCATCACCGTTAGTTCTTTCCAGATGAACTGTCATCGCATTCGGTAGTCCTCCGTCAATGTGATCCTTTTCAGTGGAGCACTAAACGTTAACAATGTTATGGGTGAATCCACATCATCATGGGATGCATTATATGGAAAATATAAGTCAGTCAGTATAATAGACTCCATGGCCAGCATGCAAAGCTTCATTAACATTAGATATATTCTGGGGTCATAGAATGACAAATGTAATAACGAATGCAAGGTGGTATCATTTGACATATTATTTGTCATTGGAATAAAATAAATAAAAAGTCTGAGAAACATTCATTTGCTTATGTACAAGTCATTATAAACATAAGCTCAACAATGAATAAAAATGCAATCATTGACCTTTGAATGTAATGTGGTATTATTCAAGGTATTCTTCAGAAATGTTCTATAACAAGGTTGGCTAAAATTCTACAAATACTTGGCATCCTCAAAGCCAGTGAAACTAAAAGTGAGTCAAAACCTTCGATCATGATCAATTGATAACCCAATGTCAAGACCCCATTGATATAAGAGGAGCACTGATAAGCAAACATTCGCAATGGCAACTAGGGTGCCACGTTGGACCAAATGTTCACAATGGCCACTATAGTGACATCTTGGACCAAATCTTCACAATGGCAACTATGGTGTCATGTTAGACCAAATCTTCACAATGGCAACTATGGTGTCATGTTGGACCAAATCTACACAATGGCAACTATGGTGCCATCCTGGAGGTCATTCACAATCAGCTACATATTGCTAGTGTTTCAGTGGAAAACCCCATGACAATACTACCATCTCATAAGAAGAAGTCAGATGAAGATTTTCAGGATACCTGTGAAGGCAGCTATTTGGGAGGCTTGATTAGCATCATATAAACATGGTAATAGCTATATATTACAAAGAAGATTTTTTGGAGTACATTGGGTTTTCTTAATATTGGTGTGGCTATTTGATAATAGCAAGCTGCTTTGACATTTGTCAAAGATGGCAAACATGATTATCATGTTGCATGTCTGGTCAGCACCATTTATATTTAGAATCAAGAAGATATCATAACATTTCTTGGTGAAAACCTCATGTCCAAACAACCATCTGTTTAAAAAACATAGCTATTTCAAAATTTTCAAGAGGGCCATCATGGTGGTCATATTTGATGTGAGAACCATTTTCATTTAGGATCAACTAGACATGATAAGATATATTTTAGTGAATATCATACAAATATGATCATACCTTTAGATGGAACAGGAATGCAAATAATTTACGTCTTTGTTTACATACCGTATGTCTACTTGACACCAATTTCATTCAGACCTAACATGAATGAAGTCATTCCGTAAAAAGCTCTATAAATATAACCATCAATTCAGCAGAGAAAGTAATAACAAGATTTCGAAAAGGGTTTATTTTGCATATCTTAGAAGCGCAATTTTTGTTTATGACCAATTTGATCCTGGGATAAATGAGTATGCACATTTTCAAAGCAATCTTCCCTACAGATTAAGAGAAGATGAATGAGAACTTATGTGAGTCAATTGCATAAGTTAATGGATGGAGGCTAAATGAATATAAACTGATCTCAGGTAAATGCATAAGCTAATGGATGGAGGCCAAATGAATATGAACTGCTCTCAGGCATAAGCTCTTCTTACAAATGACCACTAGAACTACAATTCTCTCTCTCTCTCTCTCTCTCTCTCTCTCTCTCTCTCTCTCTCTCTCTCTCTCTCTCTGTGTGTAAATAATATATAGTAAAGAAAGGTTAAATACATTCATTACTACAGAATATGTACCATTAAAAAGTATAGATTATTATTACAAACACAAACACATGGGACTGTTTCTATTTGCGGAGGGAGTTTTAAAAGACAAAGTGATATTCAAGATTTCCTGTGTAAATATAAAGATAATAGCTCTTATTCTACTTTGTAGTCTTAATTTCAAGAATTGGTATTCATGACAAGTCTTAATTAAGCATAATGCCAAGTGTGCCACTTAAAGTATACTCTCATGTACCCATCTTAAATATGAGTTCAGACGTGGATAAAATGATTTGAAGCAAGTCTAAAGAATCTGCTTACACTCGCAAAACATTATGCATACATTGCAAATCTGATGTCAACACCCAATGGCTGCACACTCATTTGATGGAGTTCACTTGCTTCTAAAAAACTTTTCACAGATGTCTTGTTATTGAAACTTCTGATATCAAATAGTATTTACTGAAACATGTCATCATAGTCATGCCGAAAACAATATATGTGGAGTGATGTGAAATTTGCTTTAATGACACTGAATTATACTGATTTCTATTACCTGTATCATTGCCGTATGTGTGATCATATTGTGGAAATTTGAAGAAATGACCAGATCTCTGATCCCATGAGGCACTGGATTGATGGTTTCTGTACCCACACTGATTAGAATCTTCAAACTGGCAAGCCACTGAGACAGCTGCAAGAAAAACAAATAATATAAAACATCATTTCACAAATACAGATGTAAGAGTATCAAACACTGTAAAGCATTATGTCATTGAAACAGCTGTAATAAAATCAACTACTGTAGAACATCATGTCATTGAGACAGATGTAATAAATCAATCACTGTAAAACATCTTGTCACTGAGACAGCTGTAAGAAAACCAAACACTGTAAAACATTATGAATTCTTACATATACTTTGGTCATTATAGGGTAACTTGGGTTTGCAGATCTTCACCTAAACTTAAAAGAAAGCTCTCCGATGTCCTCATTTGAAGTTATCACTATTTGCATCAGTATAAGTATAATTGTCGAAGCTGTGATAAACGCTTCATTTTGGTTTCAAAAACCGAGGTAAGGTCGTTGCGAAAAGTGCTTCTAAAATCTTTATTTTATTGATTTCTTTCAAAACGGCATATATATAGTTTAAACTGCAACATCAGTGCTAAAATAATGTACGTAAATTATTGTCTTTCGTTATGTTTTTTCTTATTCTTGTTTTTGTTTAAATTTACTATTTCCTTTGGACATTGTTATCGATGGTATTGATAATTTTAACGGGGTTTTATGGGGGTGGAGTTGAGGGTTTACGAGAGTCATGCATCATATTGTGTTGCTATTTTATCTGAAACTTGCTAAACCTCATCAGAGTATTATGGGACGACAGTCGGCGTCAGGTGTGGCTATATAACTACGTTATATCGACGGAACTGTAGAGTTAGCGTTTCACACTTTGCGGTTTTCATGGTGTGCTTCACTCTTCTGCCCGCTTTCTTCTAATTTGTTTAGGTTTTCGATCTGCAGAGGGATTTAGAGATCACAGATCCTTGGTGTAAATTCGCAGTTCAGTTTGACAAAGCTATAATCCTTCGACCCATTCATTACAGTGTATACTGATTCCACTTTCACATTTAGCAAACTTGATACGGCCATCATACAGAAAACTGATACAGACTTTCCAAGAGTTGGATATTCCAGACATGCGTCGTGAATGTCTGGGGAGCACAGTAAAAGGCCTGAATACATGGATGTTTTAAATGAGTCGTCAGATAAAAGAACCGCTATCAACTCATAAAGTGTCATTGCACTAATGTTAGATGTGGATAATGATTTCTTGTCCCATGCTGAGGAAGTATTCTGTTGATCCAATTTAGGCTAATTAATGTAATTTCATTATATTGTAGACTTCAATATCAAATCCTTTCAACTTTATAATTCTTCTTAAATTTCTTAAAATTGCAATATTCATTGAAACCGTAGTACGACTAATATGTGTCCTTCTCGCACACGGAGTCATATTAGCGAAAAGAACCCCATAAGCTAAAAGGACTGTTAAACGTTCATTATTAAAACGTTATTAAAATGTTATTGCAAATGAGATATTACACTTTATACTTTCATATTGATTGCAAAATTAAAATTTAGTGAATCCATTTCTCAGATATTTTATATATATTTTATATATATAAAAGCACCTATTTGTACCAATACTCAGTATACTGAACATACAATAGATTGTTCTGGAATTACCAAACAGTATTCATTTCTATAGGAACATTCCATCGAATTTTCGTGACACACAACAAAATGTCATTCTCCAAAACAAAATACTGCTGCTACTACAACCACATCCACTATTACTATAGCTAATATTAATAATTAATATTGTTATTATTAGTATTATTAGTATTATTACCAGACTATTTTAAGTATTGCTAAGTTACCTTCATTACTTCTTCGAACATCTCCATCTTTAGCGATAGTTTCAGTTAAGAAATCTACACCATCACGTAGACCTTCCTCTCCTCCAGTATTCCTTAGTTAAGAAATGTGTAGATGGAAATCAATTTTTAGAACGTGAAGTGTTAATTGCTTTTAATACTAAAATCCAACGCAAGGAAGCTTCAAACATTCGTGTTGCTCAGATTCATAACTTTCATTACTTTGGAAAATATTGGCATTAAATATGTAAGCAGGCAAGTGAAGCAAATAAAAATGAAATGTTCTTTCAATTGCTGAACAACGCAGTTTACATCGAGTTAAAAGTTTACACAAGTACGTTCTGTATATCATAAATCATGCAACATGTGTGTATGTCTGCGAACCTACTGCTATCCATAACAAAATAAAACAACCCTGTCCAATGCGACGGTAAAAGTAACCATCTACAATTTATCATCCACTCAGACAACAGCAATTCAAACAACTATGTCAGTATGACATTTTTCATATTTCATGACATGGTGTTGCTATAACAAGGACAACAACATTGCTAATTAATGGCCGGGGCAGGCAAGATCAAATACAATGGAAACGTATACGTCCTTGGTGAAACCATCCGTTTTACGAACCGCTAAATATATCGATGACAACGATAAAGAATAGGGCAGCAAAAATATAGCAGTATCATCTGCCAAAAAAATGATAAACATCTCAAAATATATAGCTGGCAACGATAAAGAATGGACGTAGGTGCCATTGTTAAATATTAACTTCACCATTTCACGAAATATCTCAGACGTATATTCTTACGCAAATGTATTCTAGGTTATGTTTACACAAACCGTATATTAGTTGTCAATTTTTAGGCGAGCATTAGATAAAAACATACTGATGCATAGAGACATTGTCACTAAAATGAGTCACAATAGTATATTGGCCGTTCCACCAATAACAGCCGATATTATATGCATTTATGGTTACCTTAACTAGGTTTCGAAACTTACAAAACACACGTCTGTGTACTGTCTCTTGTGTACGAAATTTGTTTTCACTAAGACCCTATCGCTGCACTTGTTAATATCTTATCTGGATCTAACTAACAAAAACATAGTATTCGATTCATGTACTTATTGTAAATGTCAAATTCATCGTTAGTGTCTTAATTCCAAGACTAGTATATCTGTTTTATGTCAATGTGATAATATAGTGATTTGCTCCTTCTGGGCAGAGACAAGCACTAGGGGGAAACCGATTTGAAAAATGTAAAAGTATGACAAAGGAGAAAGAATTAACTCCTGGATTATTAGATTGGCTTCCCTTCCGTTTGTGCAGACGAGATACCAAAAAGTGGACGTACTCTCTAATATCAAAATGCTTTTCTCTGTCTGTATAATAATTCTTGAAGTTTTCACGCATCTCTTCCAGTTCATCTCGATTCATTTTGGATAACTTTGTCCGCCGGTATACGTAAGACCCTTCATTGCCTGAAAAGAAAATATGGTTGTTGATGCATTTAAAAAGGAAGAACAATCAATAGTAAAACAGGAGTGCTCTATTTTTTAAGACGATAATGGGCATTGATATTATTGTCAATAATCAGTTCTGATATCATTTTGGTACATATATGTTGCTCTAAGTCAGTTCATTCACAGCCTACTAAATGCATTTCACGTCAGTGGTGAGGGCCATTGTCTCAAAGTTCCAGTCGTATCGAGTTAGCAAGATGGAAAGAAAGCATAAACGAGTCAAATGAATAGATTAACTCAGACACTGAGAATAAGGATTGATGTTTACGTCACTGACTTCCGGAACTTCAAATTATGCAGCATGTAATCAGTGTACCCAGTCAATATTTATTTCGTCCTAATACAACGTATCCTCATATTATTCCTCTCGAGCGCGGCTGAGTGAATGACAATGAAACGTTTAATATAATTATTTCATGTAGGAGAACAAATTCGTAACATTAGCAGTGTACGAATCCTTAGTACTCTCTTGTGATTTATTTGAAATTTAAAGGACAGCTGATGTAATTGGATTGACACATATTGTAGGAGCAAATATTTCTGAAAACATCCTGAAGTGCCGTTGCAGTCTTTTACGATCATAAATAGGAGACCACGCTGAAATACGAATAGTACAAGTAGTCAAATTGACGGATGCCACTTTTTAATTGTTTATCATGAGGATCGACACGGAAGAATAAAATTCAAGTTACTATTACCAATGATTAATATTCACCTTGGTAATTTTGTCAAAATAAATGCCTCTCGAAAAGTGTCAGAATTTTGTATGTTTTTAGAATTTTATTATACTAGTTTTACTTTCATGAACGTTTATTCCAGCTTGCAACAGGTTTGTTAGGGAGGATTAACTTTAGTGCATCCGACGATTCCACCACGGACCAGTGTTTCCCGATGATTTTAGCTACTTTGGGGTTGTCTGGATGGTAGGTCAGGATAAATGGTATTCTATCAGCCTTTTCTTTCTGACCCTAGTCAATCTGGCGCCTGTGGCGATAAAATTTGCAAAACCTATCAATATATGATGGAGACCTGGACATTTTCTAGCACAGTGACTAGAGAAACACGAAAGATACATGGTGCAAATAAAACGTGCAAAATAGAGAATGTAATTTCTCTCATCACATGTAAGATCTTTATCCTTCAGTATGTCGGAGAAACTGAAAGCGACACAAAAGGATCAACCTTCATACTTCTGATTGGATGACAAAGAAATTGTACAGAAACCCAGTTGCAGAACACTTCTCCTCCTCTGGCCACACTTTAAGTGATATAACACTTATTGCAATTGCTCACAACCCCAACTGGAGTTCCGAAACCAGGAAAGAAAAGGAATCTTACTGAATACGCTGTCTTAGAACATTGAAACCAATCGGTTTAAACCAAGACGATTAGAAAAAGACAGCCATGCTAAAATGAAATTATCTTTTGCAGCCGGCACGTTTTCTATTGTGTGGTTCTCTAAATCTGCTTAATGGCCTATAATCACTAATAAAGCCATCAAATATCCAGGATATAATTTGCGCTTACATAAATTTACATCAAAAGATGATGTAGTTATGGCTGATCGATTACTACGTCAATAAAACTATTATCCAGCATTTGCAACAGGTTGAAATAAAGTAGTTGAAACATAATAAATTTTAAGGTTTAATTCCTGTAGAAACAGCCATCTAACGTTTTGCAAACACAACGGCTTTTGTGTTTTATTTCTTTGCCTTGTCTATGTTTTGTATTTGCTTTGAAAAAGACTCATTAACAGTCGAAAGTGCTCAGGCTAGTA